>PVJH01012115.1:18989-65873 GCA_004026705.1 Nesogale talazaci
GGGGGGGGGGGGGGGTTGGTGGTAGAGGTTGAGGCAGTGCTGGTGGAAACCTGAACCATCCCGTGAGGCCTGTGTGAAGCCCCCCAAGGCAGCCTGGCCAGCTGCTGATTGCCGTGAGTCAGCACAGCCTTGGCGACCTGCTGGTGACCCCCAGAATGAGTGCCAGCACCTGTAACCTGTTTGCTATGTGGTGGAACTCAGCATAGATGCCCACCTCAGTGAGACCCTTTCCAGAGCAGGTCACAAAAGCCACTTCTTCACATCTCTCTCTCTTCTCTGCTGTCTTGAGCCCCGATTCCCATGGCCAGCCTGCAAACTTGGGGGACCCATGGCCAGCCTTGTAGGTGGCCTGAGCACGGTGGTTTGGGCTGCTTTCTTTGGGTCGAGATGAGCCTGCCGATGGAGTAGGGGCCAGAGCTGGGTAGGAGGCAGCCTCAGCCCTTGAGTTTGGCTGTGAGTCCTGAGAAGTGAGCATCACAGAGACAGCCAGGCACGTTCCCAGGTCCGGGGAGATGCTGCTCCCGGAATCGGGAGAACTGCTTTTTCCCAGCTACCTTCCTCGGCCTGCTCACCTCAGAACTCAGATGCATGCAGCCACCCTCTGACCCCAGGTCCTGTCTCCCGCGCTGTGCAGGAGTGCAGGGTGTCTGACACCGACTGGGGGTCCTCACACACTCGCCTGACCTCCAGCCAGCATCTGTGTTGAATTTCTTGTCTTAGTGAGTGCCCCCGTCTAAATCTCATGCCCACAACTGCATGCCACTTCCCGTCACCCCACACGGCCCCGCTTTGCTTCCACCTATCATGTCCTAGGAAAGACTGAGACGCCTGAGAAAAGTCTGAGCTTAGGAAATCCCAGGGTTGAATTCCAGCTCCCTGTCTTCTGGCTCTGGCTATCCGACCTCTCCCAACGAGCCGTCTACCTATTGTAAAGCACAGAGGATAGTTTCTACTTCATCAGGTCGCCCCACACCTTATCCCCTGTCACAAAGCTCTGGAGATCAGGTGATGTCATAAAAAGCCACTGGCCGTGGAGTCAGGCTGGCCAATTCCAGCTCTTCACTGGCCAGCGGTGTAAAGTGAGGCGAACACGTAACCCACTGGGCTTTCGCTTCCCCATCTGTCCTCCTTTTTAGCATTCCTGGGAGGGCTGAATGAACCCAGACGAGCAAGGGGCTCGGCCGGCTGCCCTTCGCCAAGCCCCTCGTCCCCTCTGCTTAGGAGGCCATCAGGATTCCTACCTCCATGGGAAAGGCAGACTGCGAGATCGCTGTGTGCTTTGGGGGATCGGGGAGGAGAGATTCCAGGAGAAACCCGGGGGCGAGTAGCACAGCCCCCACCCCAGAGATCCCAGGCTGTGGGCTCCCCGAGAGCAGCCATTTGCTGCCACCTGATGAGCCAGGGGGCAGCCAGCAGGCCCCGGGCCTGGGCAGAGCAGGCTTTTAGCCGTCGGGCTCACCCTCCCTCCTCCTCCTGGATGACTATGCCGATGCTACTGGTTTGGCGCCCAGATTGGGGTGTGGGAGCCCCTGATAGTTGGGATGGGGGAGATGCCCCGGTTCCCACCCCAGGAAAGCTCTCTCTCTGACACCTGGCCTGCCCTCCCCACAGAGTGGTGAAGGAGGAGATCTCTGACGATAATGCCAAGCTGCCCTGCTTCAATGGCCGGGTGGTTTCCTGGGTAAGGAGCCCTCTGGCCTGGACCCTGGTGGGACTCTGCTTCATCTCCCACTCTTCCTCTGGGTTTCAACTGGTCCCCGCTCCCCGCTTTGCTGCCTCCGTAGGAAAGCCCCGGCTCTGTAGGCTCTGTACCCCAGACTCCGCAGCCATGGGGAGGGAGAGTGGGAGGGGGAAGTGGAGAGGCAGAAACACACAGAGGGGGCACCTGCCCATCCCTGTCCTGGGCCATTGGCCCTTGTACCCTCCCCAGGCCACCCACCAGCCCAGGCAGAGACCCGTTTCTTAGCCCTCAGGCTCCCTGCTGCCTTCTCCCCAGGGGGCCCCGCCTGCCCAGCCGGAAGCCCACTGCCCCCTTTCCTCCACACCCCGGCCTGGTCACCCTCTCCCCGATTCCTGCCCGACAGCTGGTGTCCGCGGAGGGCCCGCACCCAGAGCCAGCCCCGTTCTGTGCTGAAACCGCGGCGGAGCTGCCTCCCCCCATGGAGCGCACGGGAGGCATTGGGGACTCCCGGCCCCCCTCCTTCCAGTGAGTGTGGGCTGCAGGTGGCCAGGACACAGTGGGGAGGGCCTTGTCAGCTCAGCCCAGGGCTGGGGGAGGGACCCCCCAGCCTGCCCCCTCCTCCACCAAGGCCTCTCCTCCCCGCAGCCCTCATGCAGGCGGGGGCAGCCAGGAGAACCTGGACAACGACACGGAAACCGACTCCTTGGTGTCTGCCCAGAGGGATCGGCCACGCCGGAGGGACGGCCCAGAGCACAGTGGGTCTTCCCCGCCCTCCCCGTCTCCCCATGCTGGCTGCCTCTCAGCGCCCATGCTCTGCCCTCCCGCCCTAGCCATGCCTGTTGCCACCCCACCCCCACCTCCACACCCCCTCCCCGCCAGTGTTGGCCTGATGTGAACCCAGCCACCTGCACCCCTGCAGCCACCCGGGTAAACGGCACTTCCAAGGGGGAGCGGCGGCGAGAGCCCGGGGGCTACGATAGCTCCTCCACCCTCATGAGCAGCGAGTTGGAGACCACCAGCTTCTTTGACTCGGATGAAGATGACTCCACGAGCAGGTGGGGCTTGAGTTTCAGGGGCACTGGGGTGGAGGGGCGCCCGAGGAGGCCCCGTCCCTGGGAGGGAGGGGGGCTGCTGTGTGTTGGGGCCCTGGGCCTGGCAGGGCCAGTCTGGTGGGGAACGACTGTGGGCCCCGTAGGTTCAGCAGCTCCACGGAGCAGAGCAGCGCCTCCCGCCTGATGAGGAGACACAAGCGGCGGCGGCGGAAGCAGAAGGTGTCCCGGATCGAGCGGGTAGGGGACCAGGGCTGCTGGAGCTGGGGGGGGGTGGGGGTGGGGGGGGGTGGGTAGGCAAGCTGTGAGCCCAGCCCCGGTGAGGCCAGAGCTCATCCTGGCTTCCCCGACATCTTGTCCTCCTGTTTCAGTAGAGGAGGGTGGGGACCTCGAGGTGCTAGGTGGGGGCAGTGCACCCCTGCAGCCCCTGCTTGCTACTCAGGACCTCTATCTGTTCCAGTCCTCGTCCTTCAGCAGCATCACGGACTCCACCATGTCACTTAACATCATCACGGTCACGCTCAACATGGGTGAGTCTGAGAAGGCTCGGGGCGCAGAGCGGGAGAGGCCCAGGGCGTGCCCCAGCCCCCAAGGAAGCATCCACTGATCCCTCCAGCACCTGGCCATCGGGCCAGTGCTATGCCAGATAGGCACAGAGCTGTGGCATTGGAGAAGGGCATGAGGGAAGGCTTCCTGGAGGCAGTGATCCGGGAGTGCGTCATAGCACACCACCACCTTCTCAGCGTTCCGCCTCGGCCTCTGTCTTAGATCTTCTCTGGTGAGATCATTGGGCTGGAGGAAAGAGCTCCATCTCGGGCATGTCCAACTGAGTTTGACTCCTAGTTTTGCTACTTGGTGACTTAGAAGAGTCACTTTAAGTCTCTGAACCTCTTTAGTCTGCTCTCTAAAGGGGAACGCTGTTTAAATGGAAGTATGTGTGAGCATGCTAAGCAGGGGGCCTGTTTCAGGGATGAGCCGGTGCCAGTTCTTGTCCCTTCCTGTAAAGCCCAAACCAGACTCACTGCATGGAGGTGCTGCCACGTCACAGTGACCCTCCAGGACAGGGTAGAATTTCTGAGACGTAACTTTTTAAGGGAGTAGACAGCCCTGTCTCTCTCCCTCGAAGTGGCTGGTGGTTTCAAACTGCTAAGCTTTTGGATCATAGCCCAAACGCATAGCCCCTACACCACCAGGACTCCTGTGTTTTCTAATAGGTCAAACACACACACACTGAGACACAAACCCCTGTCATCAAGTTAATCTCGGCTCATAGCAAGCCTGTCCCACAGCAACCTTACTGTCTCATAAGGAGATGGGGGTGTGGGCCTGAACCAGGCTTCCCTCTCAAGGCCTCGTTACTCCCCGCAGAGAAGTACAACTTCCTGGGCATCTCCATCGTGGGCCAGAGCAACGAGCGTGGAGACGGGGGCATCTACATCGGCTCCATCATGAAGGGCGGGGCCGTGGCTGCCGATGGCCGTATTGAACCAGGAGACATGCTCTTACAGGTCCCAGGGCCCGCAGGGAGGGCTGGGGTGGATAGGAGTGTCCCCACCCACCGGGTCCCCCCCTCTCAGACGCAGCCCCTCCTCCACCACGCCCAGCCGCACGTCCTCCTGCCACTCTCTCCCCCAGGTTAACGAGATCAACTTTGAGAACATGAGCAATGACGATGCTGTCCGGGTGCTACGGGAGATTGTGCACAAACCAGGGTACAGATGGGCTGGGCCATCGAGGAGGGGGCTGCGCGGGCCTTGCTAACTCCTTGGCGAGGGGCGTGCCCCCCACAGCTTCTGCCCTCACTGGGGACACCCTTGCTTTCAGGCCCATCACCCTGACTGTAGCCAAGTGCTGGGACCCAAGTCCACGCGGCTGCTTCACACTGCCCAGGAGTAAGTGGCTGGGGGGGCCCGCCCCTAAAGTCGGAGTTGGAGTCTGCACACGCGAGCCCTGCCTCTCCTTTCTGCTGGATCACCCTGAGGCCCATCGCCCACTTGGTAGGGCCCAGCAGTGGGCAGGGTGGGCAGCTGGTGACTCCTCCCACTACTTTCGCAGGCGAGCCTATCCGGCCCATCGACCCCGCGGCCTGGGTCTCGCACACTGCGGCCATGACCGGTACCTTTCCTGCTTATGGCATGAGCCCCTCCCTGAGTACCATCACCTCCACCAGCTCCTCCATCACCAGCTCCATCCCTGACACAGAACGTGAGTGTCCGGCGGGCAAGGCCTCCCTCCAGATCCCACTCCCTGGCACTGAGTCGGTGGGCAGTGAGTGCCCCTGTGGATTTCCTCTTGGGGGAGCAGAAAGTCTCGTCTTTATTCTGCAGAGCAGCTGGTGGGTTTGAAGTACTGACCTTGCGTGACCTTGTAGCATGTAGCCCATGCCACCACCAGGGCTCCTTGCAGCCAAGGCTAGATGGAAGAGACTGAGTCGAGTCTTGCTGGCGTGTCGGGAGCCCGTCCCAGCTACCTCACAGGTGCACCCTGCAGCCCTCACTAGGCAGGGAGAGCTTCTGGACTTGTGAGCACCGGGCAGGCTCCGTTTCCTCTTGTAAAAGAGACTAATGGCCCGCCCTGGTCCTGGCTCCTCTGAGATCTGATGAGAGAATAACAGCATACAGCAGAAAGCAAGCGCAATGAGTGGCTCGCTTTTTAATTGTCATAACGCACCCGTTACAGGTTCTCACAACCCACATGTTACAAGCGCCTTCTCTTAGATCCTTTAATCCTCCCATCACACATCTTGTGAAGTAGATGGGAAGGTCCCCGTTTGGATGGAAGGGAACCGAGTGTTCAGGAGGCCAGCCCCTCTCCCAGCCTCGGTCCCATCGTTCCTAGGCAGAAGAGCTGGAATGCACACTCCCGTCGACCTCCCTTAAAAGCCGCCTTTGGCTTCACCATTGTGCCTCCTGTCCCCCAGGCCTAGACGACTTCCACCTGTCCATCCACAGTGACATGGCTGCCATCGTCAAAGCCATGGCTTCCCCGGAATCTGGTCTCGAGGTCCGGGACCGCATGTGGCTCAAGATCACCATTCCCAACGCTTTCATTGGTGAGAGGGGCCCCTGGAGGGGAAAGGGGGGCGGGGGGGCGGTCCAGAGACTGCCCCTTTGAGCCAGAATCAGCTCCAAGCTGCTGGCTTCTGTGAGGCCTAACGTGAGCCCCAGCCCGGGAAGGGGTGGGGGGGGGGGCGGCCTCTCAAGTGGCAGCTTTACCTCCAGGCTCAGATGTGGTAGACTGGCTGTACCATAACGTGGAAGGCTTCACGGACCGGCGGGAGGCCCGCAAGTACGCCAGCAACCTGCTGAAAGCCGGCTTCATCCGCCACACCGTCAACAAGATCACCTTCTCTGAGCAATGCTACTATATCTTCGGCGACCTCTGCGGCAGTACGTGCCTCTCCCACCTCCCTGTCCTCTCTCCTGCCGGCCGGGTGGCCCCTCACAAAGCTGGAGCTTGCCAAGAGCCTGCTCTGAGCCTGACTCAGTGTGGGTGGTTCTCAAGCACTGACTCAATAGGCACCGCCTTTCTCCCTGGAGGAGAAGTGAAGTCAGGGTCCCGGGACTTGTAGATGTCCCATTGCCACAGACGGAGCAGCAGAGCCGGGCCTGCCCTCATGCTCTTCCAGGTCACAGAGCCTTTGTGCTTCCCAGCACCCCTGCCTTCTCCTCACCCCCGACCTGAGGCTAAACAAAACATTGTCTCAGCTGGCTGAGACAGAGTCCCTGCCATTGGCCCCACCCCGGTTCCCTCGGGGCAGGGCCCAGGGCACTATTTCTAGGGGGTGGGTAGTGCCCAGGACAGAAACAGGGCCAGGTTGCTGAGGACCCTGTCAGCCAGACTAACGGAATTGGACTTGGGAGGGCTCGTCGAACAGGGGAGCCTGTAGGACCCTCCTTTCCTTCTGAGCCTGTAGGCACCATCTTCAAAGACAGGGCAGCTGTGCCCAGGCTAGAAACCGAGGGTCACCGCGTCGGCAGCCACCAATGCTTTGAGGGTGTTTCTCTTAGGCTCTAACCCCCTTCATCACCACCACTACCCCCCACCCCACTTTGTTTTTCATGATCTTGATTGTGATGCTTCACTTGGGTTCTAGGGATTCCAATGACTCTCCCTGAGGGTCATCCCCTGGGTGAAAGGCAGGAGCCCCAGGCTTAACAAAACTTCGAATATGCCCCCTGGAGTTCTGATGACAGAGAATTAGACAGTTGGGAGTCTTTAATTCTACGCTTACTATGTGGTCACGGGCAAGCCACCCAGCCTCTGAGTGTCTCTGTGACTGGATCGGTGACTGGGAAGGGAGAGAGGCGCTCACCCCTGGAGCTGCTTTGAGGATGATAGAAGTTAGAGCCCCAATGCTCCCAGCACATTGTTTGGACCACAGCCAGCGGGCGAGACAGGCAGTGTTGGGTCTGTATGTAATTGGTTCTAAAGTGTACTCTCTTTTTCGTACTTCTCAGTTTTCAGTCTCTCTAAAATTGGGATGCGTCTTTTCAATCAGTGGCCTGTTAGGTTCCATGTCACATCCTCGTTATCACTGACGTATCACCACAAAATTAACCTTGGCCCAAAGGCACTAGGGGCATACCCAGCTGTGGTGTTTCCTTGCCCGGGGCCTCCTGCATCTCTCATCCATGGACCGAGACAGGTCCAGGTGCTCTCTGGCCCAGCTTGTGTCAGCTGAGAGTAGGCAGGACGACAGTCCAAAAACCACAGTCATCTTCACGCATGAACCAGGCAGACCAGGCTTCTCTCCCCCCACAACTCACTGCTGGCCTCTGGCAGACCACAGTTGGCTGCAGCCCCCTCCGAACCTCATCTGTTCTCTTCTCTCCTGGGAAACCGGGCTGACTCACCTAGGGCTGGGGGAAAGACCCTATCAGTACCTACAGGCCCACTACAGCTCTCCCAGGGCTCTGGGTCTGGCACAGTGGTGTGCAGGTGCTGAAGGTGCCCCTTGATGTTGGGTCTAGCAGCGGGCCAGAGATTGACCTTTAAGAATTGCTTAGCTTTTCAGGGAGCCAGAGCCATGACATGGGTGCTGCTGCTGCAGTGAGAGGCACGGGGCGGGGCGGGCCTGCCCGGGGGACCAGGCGCAGAGCACTGGAAAGCCGGGCTTGTGCTTGTGGTCTCCTTCTGACCCATCCCACCCTGCTCAGGAGCTCCGGGGGCTGGCCCTTCGGCCTCTGAGGACCACTTGCTGGGGATATTCTGAAAGGCCCTAACATTGATCCCAGGCTTATTAGTCCTACATTTTGGGGGAAGGGAGGAAAAATGACCGTATTCCTAACTCATGCCTCTTTCCAGAAAGGTAGGGCGAAGCAAAGTCGCCCTTACCTTCAGCTTGGTCAGTGAGTCTCTGGGGACATGTCTCTCGCCTGGTGCGGCCTTCGTCAAATTGTTGGAAATCGTTAGCACAAGCTAGAGTGCTCTGGAGAAGCAACCTGGCAGTGCCAACCTTAAGTGTTGGGCAGCTCACGCAAAGGTTGACAGTTCAAGCCCACTAGCCCGTGTCCCGTGGGAGAAAGAGGCTCCTGCAAGGTTCTGTCGGCTGGGCAGCCTTCCCTGGGGGCACTTTTACACCAACAGAGGGGGTTGCTATGAGTCGTCGTGGCCTGCATGGCCATGGGCTGCTAATCGAAAGGTCAGTGGCTCCAATCCATCCAGCTGCTCAGTGGGAGACAAGGGAAGCCATCGTCCTGCAAAGATTCAGGGACACAGAGGCCTGACCCTGGTCTGTCTGCATCAGAATCCGCTTGGTAGCAGTGGGGTGGGTTTGACCTGGCCAAGTGTTTCCACCCTCCACAGTTCCCTAGTGAAGAGAGAGGATTTGAGCCTCCCCCCCTGCAGGGAGGTCCAACTGCCCGGAGTCTGGCCTGGGAGTTCCGAGTGTGGAGCCCTGGCTTGGAAGGTCCCAGGCCCTTTCTGGTGGGTGGCAGGGGGTCTGAAGGAGGGCTGGGGTGGCCGCTGTGTCTCCTCCCACTGACCAGAAACTGTCGCTGCTGTTGCCCACCCCCCCACCCCCCGGCCCTGGGCTCGGGGCCTCACCTTTCTGGTGCCAGCGCTCAGTCCAGCTCAGCCAGGCTCTCCTGCCCACACAGACATGGCCAACCTGTCCCTCCATGACCACGACGGCTCCAGCGGCGCCTCTGACCAGGACACGCTGGCCCCTCTGCCCCACCCCGGGGCGGCTCCTTGGCCCATGGCCTTCCCGTACCAGTACCCGCCGCCCCCGCACCCCTACAACCCCCACCCGGGCTTCCCGGAGCTGGGCTACAGCTACGGCGGGGGCAGCGCCAGTAGCCAGCACAGTGAAGGTAAGTCGGGGGGTGGGGGGGGGGCCGTGGTGGAGGGACCGGGGCGGGCTCTGGCCAGCTCAGGGTGGGTCCCCACCGTGTCCCCGCCTGGGCCCCCCCTCCCCGCAGGCAGCCGGAGTAGCGGCTCCAACCGCAGCGGCAGTGACCGGCGGAAGGAGAAGGACCCCAAGGCGGGCGACTCCAAGTCGGGGGGCAGCGGCAGCGAGTCGGACCACACGACGCGGAGCAGCCTGCGGGGGCCCCGCGAGCGGGCGGCCAGCGAGCGCTCGGGCCCGGCGGCCAGTGAGCACAGCCACCGCAGCCACCACTCTCTGGCCAGCAGCCTGCGCAGCCACCACACGCACCCCAGCTACGGGCCCCCCGGCGTGCCCCCGCTCTACGGGCCGCCCGTGCTGATGCTGCCCCCGCCGCCCGCGGCCATGGGGCCCCCAGGGGCCCCGCCGGGCCGCGACCTGGCCTCGGTGCCCCCCGAACTGACCGCCAGCAGACAGTCCTTCCGCATGGCCATGGGAAACCCCAGTGAGTTCTTTGTGGATGTGATGTGAGCAGGGCCCCGCCCCACCCCGCCCCGGCCGCCTGCCTCCCTCTGGCCCTCCGTCTTTTTATACCGTGTCTGGTACCTGAAAGGGAAATAAACAGAACTAAATCCGGGCGCCGCTAGCTGCTCCAGGGTTGCCCCGAGGGCGGGGCAGCCCGCCAGTTGGTTCTGCGGCCCCCTAACTTGCCTCCTGCCATGCCTTGTGCCCTCTGCCCACTAACTCCTATGCAGGATTTCCCAGCACCCTCTGGGGTTCTGCTCTGCCTGGGGACCAAGCTTGCCAGGGTCACCCCTGGTGCCCAGCCCACCCCTGGCCGGCCCACACACGTTGGGAAGGAAACCAGACAGTCACCTTGGAGGCCCCCCTCCCCTCCCTGCAGCTGAGCCCCTCTGCCAACCTTCCGCACACACGCATGCCCCACAATCTTGCTCTCCTTCCCCGGAATGGCCCTGCTCCTGCCTGCTGCCCCAGCCCGCCCGCTAGAGCCGCCAGCTCCTCCAGTAACCGCCCACCCCAGCCCTGCTGCCTGCCCCCCGGCCTGGATGGATGGAAGCGCAGAGAGCCCAGGTCTCGGAGCTGCTGGCTGGTCCCAGGAAGCATCTCTCCCAGCCCCAGCCCCTCCTTGCCACGTCTGGCCTGTGCGCTGGCTCCTTCTGGCCCCTAACCCTACTAACTAACAGGCTCATCCCCCCTCTGGGCCTGAAACACCTTTTCTTTTTTCCTTCCTCCCTTTTTTTCCTGGGCCTGGAGCAGCCAAGAATTTCGGGCTGTTTGACTTTCTGTGAGCAAGGGGAGGCCCCGCCTCCGAGGAGACCAGGACCCTGCTTCACCAGCCCCTCAGGGCTCCTGGAGGATCTAGTGCCTGCCCCCTCCCCCCATATACACTACATGGCAGCATGTTGAAACACTAGGCTTCCTGGGGCAGGCTCCAAGGGTTCACCCCCGTGGGGGACATTGGTCCCCTGGCCGGAGGTAGTACACTCTGCCTTTCTCTCTCTCTCTCTCTCTCTCTCTCTCTCTCTCTCTCTCTCTCTCTCACTCACTCACATACACACACACACACACACACACACACGTGCCTATGCAAGTTCACTTAGACTCAGGGCTGGCCCCTCCCCAGAGGGCTGGACCCCTCTCTCAGTTCTCCGCCAGCTTGTGGGGCAGGTCCCCTGACTTCCTCCTCTTCGGCATAGTTCTCAAGCCTCTCACACTTGTCCTCAAACACAAGTGACGCCTGTACGCTGGATCTCAGGCCGGGCTCAGCAGAAGACTTCCCAAGCAACGGGCGTTGGACATTGTCAACCCCTCGTCCACGCACCCCCTCCCGTTTCCACACTTGGCACCATACCCCAGAGCGGGGACACAGGAGTCCGCAGGGCGCTTGAGCTTTGGCACTGGGCCCTCTGGAACTTCCGGACACAGTGCCAGGTGTTTTCTGTTTGCTTTTGTTTTTTAAACCTTGTTCGCTTTAAAAGAAACAAAATCATGACGGCTATCTTTTTTTGACCTTAAGTCACGAAGGTTCTCGTATTTTCAGGACTGAGGTTTGAAGGGTAAGGTAAATTCCTCAGTTTCCAGCCTGGACATTGTGACATGGCTTGAGTTAGCGAAGCTTCCAGGGCTCTGGGCGCGTGGAAGGCTGTGCTGGAAGGGCATTGATAGGTCTGGCCTCCTGAGAGTTCTGGGCTTCCTTCCCACTCGGCCCTGGGCTTCCCGAGCACCACCACAGCAGGGCTCCCCTGCACCTCTCAGCCCTCGGGCTCTGCTCGTACAGCTTCTGGAGAATCGCCCCACCGCTGCTCGTGCCTTCCACGCTGGTGCCCCCAGCCCCACCTTACCCCACCCTGGCATTCCAGCTTTCGTCCGCTTCTGTTTGTTTGGAAGACCCCCAGATGGCCTCACCAGTGGGTGGGATTCAAATAATTTAACAGGGCCACTGCCCTCATGAACCATTTTTAGTACTAAAAAAATGATACAACAGAAGGTAGTCTGTTATCTCCTGCAGATAATATTGAAATAAGAACAATAAAAGGTACGTGTTACAAAAGAGTAAGGAATGTCCATTTGTGATTTCCACATTGGGCGGCTGCCCAGGTGCCCACCTTGGAGAGAAGCCCGATGACAAGTGCCACGTTAACCACCGGTTCTCAGAACTCAGGCGAAAATGACGTCTCGGTTCTGTGGAAACCAGCCAAATCCCACCCCAGGCCTCACTCATCACCCTGGCTCCCCTTGTCACGGCTCTGATTGCTCAGTGTGCAGCCCTGGCCTGCTGCTCCCATACATCTTTCTGTCTATTTCCACAGACACATCCCTGTCACGTCAACACTTCATCTCTCATACGAATTGTATCCCTCCTGAATTCCCATCCTGGTTACTTCACCCACAGTCTGCCCAGGCTACCAAGCCAGAGAGATGAGTTCAAACCCCCGTGCCCTGCCAGTCAGCCTATCCCGTCCGTCCATTCCATCCCAACAGCTGTTGCTGAAGTTAGCCTTTCCTTTCCTTCCTTCCTTGGAGCCTGGGACTTGGGTCAGGTGGTTCCAGTTTAAATTCCAGCTCTACTACTTTGGGGTCGGGTGATCCTAAGAGCGTTATTTAAACTCTCTGAGCTTCCATTCCCTTGTATGTAAAATGACAACAGTAATACCTAGCTCACAGGGTGGTTGTGAGGGTTTAAATTAGATATTGTACGAAAAGTGCCTAGCACAGAGCCTGGCACGCTACAGTAGAGTAGGTGCTCAATAAATGGTAGCTATTATTACTATTATTATTTAGTCTAAATTGACAGGAGTTTAGGCTATGTCTAAGGAGCCCTGGTGGCACGGTGTTGAAAACACTGCTGCTAAACTGAAAAGTCAGTGGTTCAAAGCCATCAGCTGTTCTTCTGATAGGGCCAGTTCTAGTCTGTCCTACAGGGTGGCTGTGAGTTGCGGTCCATGTTTAGAGGCAGGGGTCAAGCCTAGAGTGTATGTATCTTCACTTCCTGACTTCAGGCTGTGACTGCATCCTGCCACACTCTGGCTCTGGCCAGAGGGACCTAGGGATAGTAGGATCTGCAAACAGCTTTGCCCTTTATTGCCCATCCTCCCAGGACTGGCTTAACCCTGCCCAGGAAAGGCAGCAGGACACCTCTGCCGACAGACGGACAAAAACCCATGGATGTTTTCCCAAAGCCAAGCAGGCTTTTCATGTTGGAGGGTTGACTCAGGGCCCTCCTCTCAGCTTGAATGTGATGGGCTTCCAAATCCCACATCCTATGAAATCAAACTCGCCAAGCATTTTCTAAGCAACTTGCCTTGTCACTTGAAGTTACAGCTGAAACGGAACAGACGCAGGTTCATAGAACAACCAACACCAACCAATTTTGGTTAATTTCCTCCAACTATTTGTCTCCTTCCTTTCCCATATCCCTACCCGTGTCTTGGTCCCTGGGAAATTCATGGCTGGAATAAATATATAATGAAAAAAGTTTGTGAGAAGCAGAGGGGGTATTAGAAAGTGCAAACACTTCTGCCAAGTTGTGTGTGTGTGAGTCAAAAAAGAACAGCGAGTCCTCGACTCTGGAGGCAGAAGAGGCCAAAGTCGTCCAAGTTTTAACAGATGGAATTCAACAAAATGTCACTAAGCCACTGAACATATCCAAAACACTTAAAAGCAGGCGGGGGAACGTGTGCAGACTACAATTCCCCGAATGCCCGGTGTAGACAATGGGACGACGGGGGCGGGGGGTAGGGGGGGCAGAGAAGAAGCGGCGAATGCTGGGATGTGTATTTAAGGAGTGACGGGATAAGCCACGCCTGCCGCCGGAAGGCAAGGAGGGCTCCCAAAGGCCGTCGGTAATTGTAGTTTTAAGGAACCTAGAAAGCACACAGCCGGAAGCAAGGCGGGCAAGAGGCCTGCCGGGATTTGTAGTCTGCGCGGTGGGGTGCGAGTGCGCACGCGCAGCGGGGGCCGGGGCGGGGCCGAGGCACTGCAGTGAAAGCCGAGGCGGCGAGCGGGCGAGCAGGGGGCGGGCGGACATCTTGGGATCGGGAGAGTGGCCCGGCGGAGAAGGGTCCCGCGGACACCAGGTGAGCTGGGACCTGGCTCTACGGGGTGGGGAGGACGCCGAGGGGGGCTGCCCCGCCGCCCAGCTTCGTTCTTCCCTGCACCGAGCGACGCGGAAGGCTGCCCACGCCCGGAGGGGCCTCGGTCTTCAGACCCGGGAGGGAGCTGCCGGCAGGGCGGAGGCGCCCGGGGCGCGGCCGCGGGCCGGGGGGGGCGGGGAGCGGTGCCCTCCCCCGGACCCTCCTGGCGCCTCCTGAAAGGAAGACCTACTAGAACCCTCCCCGAGCCGGGCACCTCGCGGCGCTCAGCCCCCGAGGATCGTGACACCCCCCCCTCCCCCGGTCACTGCTCGTAGTGCAAGGACCCGTCCTTTCGCCCCGCTAGACAGTGACACCGCGCCGTGCGGCTGCCGCGGACTGTGCCCAGCCTCGCCCCCGCCGCACCCCCTGTTCGCCGCAGCTCCTTGACGTCCCGGGGCCCCGAGTCCCGTCCCCGCCCCCTCCCCCCCGCGAGGGGGAGAAGCCCACCTCCCCTTCGTGTCTTGGCACCGACCTCCAAGGTCTCCTCGCCTGCCAGCCGCCCCCAGCGCCCCCGCCCCGACTCCACGCTGCGTCTGCTGCCGCGGGGCACACAAACCCCGTCCCCGCCGGGGCCCCCGCTGCCGGCGTCCACTCGACCCGCGGGACCCGGGATCCGGGGCCAGGACTCCGCTTCCGTTCCCCACCCCTGGCCCAGCCTCGCCAGCCCCGGCTGGAAGTGCCCCCCACCCTGGGAAGCCTCTGCCCAGGAGGCCTTCTGTATTTTTAAAAAATTTAAACAAGACGAAGGCTTCATTTGCTTTTTTTTTTTTTTTTTTAATTTTAGAGAAGCCTGCTGTAGTCTCCCCTGTGAAATGAAAACCAGGGCCGATCCAGGAACTGTAGAGTCAAATGAACCCTTTTTCTCCTCTCAGTCCAGAATCATTTGACCCACATAACTCGGAGAATTCGGACATGTTGCTATGCCTGGCCCCTGCTTGGGCCAGACAGGAGTGAGTGGGTGGACCTGGAATCACCGAATTGCTACCCGCAGGGACTCATGTTAGCAACCTGCCCTTGGGGGAGACAAAGGCAAATCAGTGCCAGAAGTGTACAAATAGCACCCCGAGTGGCTGGGGTTACAAACCCACAAGGTCACCAGTTTGAAACCCCCAATGTCTCCACGCAGAAAGATGAGGTTCTCTGCTCCCCTGGGGATTTACAGTTTCCGAAAGCCCCAGGGGCACTCCATCCTGTGGGAATCTGAGGGAGTGACGCCCCCCTTCTTCCTGGCCATTAATCTCTCAAGGACGCCTGAGAGGAGGGGCCACAGGAATCATTAGCAGCTGACGTGTCACTGACGTGTAATCTGCCAGGTCCCAGCTGAGGCCTTTCCGAGCTGCTCCTTTCTGTTCTGCTTATCTGACTTGGGGTGGGGTCGGGCACCCTGGATCCAAGTCAGAGCCAGAGGCCAGGCCGCTCTGCCCACCTCTCCCCCCTGGCTCTGCCCACCTCTCCCCTCTGCCCCCCTCTGCTCGGACTTTCCTGGAATAGTAAGGCTCCTGGGAATGCGAGAGTTAAGGCCTGCTGGCTCTCAGGAGGGTAGTGGCCCCAAGACTGAGCGTTCCAAGGCCCTGCGTGCCTGGGGCCCAGGCCTGAGCCGTCTGGAGTAATTCCTACCGCCATTCCTGCAGCCGCAGGCAAGGGGGCAGGCCTTCCGTGGCTCCTGGTGACTCACCAGAGCGAGTCTGCATGGAGTGGGCCCACGAGGATCCCAGCTGAGCTCAGCGCCAGGAAGAGGGTGCAGGCGGCACCGAGCTTGGGCCCAGCCTGGGCTCAAGGCCACCTGTGTTTTTTTGTTTTGTTTTTTTGGGGGGTGGCATCACTGCCCTCTGGTGGTTGGGGTAGCTACCCAGCCCTGCTCCTGATCACCGCCGCTGGATTTGAACTGCCAACCCCGTGGGCCACAGCCCCGCATTCAACCACTTAAGCCACCCGGGGCTCAGCCCAAGGCCGCCTGTGTTTTTATCTCAGTCCAGAGGAAACCAGAACTGAGCCTGGCTGAGGGGAGGGGCCGGCAGGGTCACTGACTGATGAGCTGGACTCAGGACAAGAGCCCAGGTCACCCAGAGCCCTGACCTCGCCCCTACCCACCCCAGGTCTGTTCTCAGAGCGATGGGCTGCAGAGACTGAGCTGCCGCCATGATCGGAGGGCTGTTCATCTACAATCACAAAGGGGAGGTGCTCATCTCCCGGGTCTACCGTGATGATATCGGGTGAGTGCCTGCCGGTGCCCCACGCCCAGCCCCAGCCTCAGCATGCGGAACCAGGCCTCTTCCCGCGGAGGCTCAGGGTACTGGCCTGACTCCCTATGGCTCTGGTGGGGTTGGCCTGCCAGTCAGCGTCCGGGCTGCACAGCGAGGTCTCTGGACTGGGGTGTGGGGGGCGGGGAGGTGGACCTTAGGGCCGGCTGCCCCTCCTGCCTCCCTGATCCTGTAGTGGCACAGGTAGTTGCTGGAGGCCCTTGCTTTCGCCAAGCTGGTCTGTGTGCAGTGGTTGGAGTTAGTGGTCAGGCCGGAGGTCCCAGCCCACTAGAAGGTTAGTTTGCACATGCCCTCTCACGGTGGGGCCTGGCTCAAATTCAGAAATGCCCCCTGCCGGCTGGGGGTCCTGTACCTCCTACCACCTGCTCACCGGCAACATCAGGCTGCTGACTCGCCTGAGGTCGGTCCCCTGGGCCACCGTCAGAAGAGGCTGTGGCAAGACTGAGGCCTGCAAGGTGCGGGGAGTGATGGGCGGGAAGGCCATGCCGCCCCTCCTGGCCAGTCAGAGCCAACCCAGTATAGCGCCTCACCCTGCACCCCGAGCCTTGCCTGCTGTCCTCACCCTGCACCCCGCTCTTGGCTGACTGAGGCCCAAGGGCTGGCCCCAGCATCTCTGATGACACTGACTTCCTCTGTCTCTTGCTGCCCTGACTCTCCTGCCTGCAGAGCCAGAGAAGCGGTCAGGGATTGGGAGGCCTATGGCAGTGCCCCTCGCCCCTTGGCCCGTGGGCTGGCATGGCCATAGCAGCCGTTTGCTGTTGGTGGGGCAGGAGCTGGAGAAGTGGCAGGGCCTGGCCTCTCAGAACCTGACTGCCTGGTGACCCCCACCCACCCCAGATGCCCACCGCCTGGCCTGCCTGCTCTCCGCCCTGTGTGGCTTGTCTGCTTCCACCTCATGGTGTGTGCCGTGTGTCTAACCCTCTCTCTCGTTGCTGTCACTCCTCTTCTTGCTGGCGTCATTTCCTCATCCCATCTCATTGGCTGTCGTAGCAATAGGTAAGCGGCCTGTCCAGCTGCCGCCCGGACACCGGCACTGGTGGGGGGCGGACTCAGCCCCCCGCCTCATCTCTTGTCTCACCCAGGATTCTAGGCAAGAATGGGTGGCACAGCTCCAGGGCCCCTTAGGACGCCTTCTGTGGTCTCAACTTAAGGAGGGGCTGCCTTCCCCACTGGCAGGGGTCAGGAGAGGGAACAAGATCTCTTGGTCAGCTGGGTCTGGCACTGCTTACTGGGAAGCAGTGGAGGTGGAGCGGGGACAGGCGTGGGGACCAGGCCAGGGAGTTGGGGATGCACCTCCTTAAATCTGGTGAGTCTCCCTGATTGAGGAGACATCCGCTTTCCTGCCACTACCACACGACTTCCCTTTTCTCAGAATCTCCCAACACTGGCCTTCCTCCCATGCCCGCCCCTGGGTCGGGAGCAGCAAAGCCCCCTGGTGGTGTCGGTAGTGGCTTTAAAGTGCGCGATCCTGCAGCGCCAGGGAGGCTGGGCTGGGAGCCGGGGGTCCCCCCCCCCCCCCGTGGGTGCTGAGCAGCGCCGGGCACCGTGTTCCCTCAGGAGGAATGCCGTGGACGCCTTCCGGGTCAATGTCATCCACGCCCGGCAGCAGGTGCGCAGCCCCGTCACCAACATCGCCCGGACCAGCTTCTTCCATGTCAAGCGCTCCAACATCTGGCTGGCTGCCGTCACCAAGCAGAATGTCAACGCCGCTATGGTCTTCGAGTTCCTCTATAAGATGTGTGACGTGATGGCCGCCTACTTCGGCAAGATCAGCGAAGAGAACATCAAGAACAACTTCGTGCTCATCTACGAGCTGCTGGACGGTGAGGCCCGAGGGCAGCGGCCAGAGCTCGGGTGAGGGGGAGCCTGTTGTGGCCTGTCCTGGAGGCACCAGGGCCCTCCGAGCGCCCTTCCCAGGGGATCTGCTCTCACTGGCCCGGAGAAGGCCAATCCCAGCCTAGCCCTGCACGCTGCGCTGAAGTGTAGCACAGATGTAGGCAGCAGCACGGAGGGAGAAGGTCCGCCTCGCCCAGAGCTCAGAAGCTGACTGCGGCTAGGCTGGCCTCATCTTCTCTCCCCTCGGGGCTTAGGCCTTGGGCCACTGCCTCCCCCCCACCCCCAGTCTCCCCCCTTACCAACGACCTCGGTGCCTGGCAGGCTGAGCTGCTAGAGGCCCCGTGGGTCGAGGTGCAAGGCCTTCCCCTTGTCCAGGGGCCCTGGCCTCTGACCCACTGACAGGGTGGCCTTCCTGCCCATTTCCTCTCTGAAAAACTTGCGCTGTTTTGGTGGCGTTTTCTCATAATTCCTAAGTCCAGAGTCCGTGTGGGAAGCGGGAAGGCGCCTGCCAGCTGTGCCGGCCAGAAACGCCCCAGCTCAGGGCGAGGCTGGCATGAGGGAGCCTTCCCCTGCCCCCACCAGCTGAAGACCCCCTCCCTTCGCAGAGATCCTGGACTTTGGCTATCCACAGAACTCTGAGACGGGCGCGCTGAAAACCTTCATCACTCAGCAGGGCATCAAGAGCCAGGTACTGGGGCTCTGAGGGCAGATTCAGGGTGGTGCCCTACTTCCCGTCACCCCAGCTGGCCCCTCAGCCCTGTCCCAGCTGACTCATGAGCCTGTCCCTGACAGGAAGTGCTGGTCTGAGCCTCCCACCGTGACTGTGGGCCCATTTGCCCAGTGTGGCCCCGTCCCAGCCCACAAGCAGCTGCAGCCAGCTCAGCAGCTTAGTAGGAATTCAGCTCAGCAGTTTCCTTCTGCAGGAGGGGAGGGGAGAGGCACACTGGGGGCCTGATCTCCCACTGTAGAGGGGAGGGGAGGGGTGGGGTGCACTGGGGCACCTGGCACTCCACAGGACCAGAGGGCTGAGTGGGGTGCCCTGGGGGGCTGGTACCCCGCAGGAGTACAGAGCTTGGCGTTCCCTGGAGGATCCAAGCCTCGGTTCTCTCTCATTCTCTCCTCTCTGCTGCCCTGTCCTTTGCTGTGGGTCCCCTGCTGCCTCTGACCTCTAGCATCAGGTAAGCTGCTTTCTCAACTGTGCCCCAGCCCCGTGGGGGACTGGAAGAGGGGGGGGGGTGCAGGAGTGCTGTGGGTGCCCGTCTCTCTGTCCCCACACAGACTAAGGAGGAGCAGTCCCAGATCACCAGCCAGGTGACGGGCCAGATCGGCTGGCGCCGGGAGGGCATCAAGTACCGCCGCAACGAGCTCTTCCTGGATGTGCTGGAGAGCGTGAACCTGCTCATGTCGCCACAGGGTGAGCACCCACCACACCCGGGGTAGGGGGTGTGGACAGGGCGGGCTGGGCCCACCGGGGCTTGCCTCAGCAGCTTCCCCGGCTCTCTGCGCCCCCAGGACAGGTGCTGAGCGCCCATGTGTCGGGCCGGGTGGTGATGAAAAGCTACCTGAGTGGCATGCCCGAGTGCAAGTTTGGGATGAATGACAAGATTGTCATCGAGAAGCAGGGCAAGGGCACGGCGGACGAAACAAGCAAGAGGTGCCAGAGGCAGGGCCGGGGCGGGGAGAGGCGGGGCTGGGTGGGCCCACCACACCACTGGAAAGTGCCAGCGTCATGCAGACTCCCCTGCCCTTCCCACGAGGGTCAGCTCACTCGCTGCCCTCACGGAGGAAGCCCCTGCTTGGTCTCAGGGCCTCTGTGCGGGCTGCCTGAACAACTGGATCCCAAGCCTGAGACAACGCGATCTCGAAGGGCCAGGGTCCCGGGTCAAGAGTGGCCTTCCTGGGCATTCTCCAGCCTGGTACCGGCAGCCTGGCCGTTCTCCTGTGCTAACGAGGACTCCCATTCTGCCCTGCCTGTAGCGGGAAGCAATCCATTGCCATCGACGACTGCACTTTCCACCAGTGTGTGCGGCTCAGCAAGTTTGACTCGGAGCGCAGCATCAGCTTCATCCCACCCGACGGGGAGTTTGAGCTTATGAGGTGCCCGGGGCTGGGACAGGGGCGGGAGGGGGAGGGGAAGAGTGGCCAGCCTGTGCACCGCTGACCCTGCTCCTTGGCCCCAAAGGTATCGCACCACCAAGGACATCATCCTGCCCTTCCGTGTAATCCCGCTGGTGCGGGAAGTGGGGCGCACCAAGCTGGAGGTCAAGGTGGTCATCAAGTCCAACTTCAAGCCCTCTCTGCTGGCCCAGAAGATTGAGGTGAGCTCAGGCCAGGGGCTGGGGGAGAAGGCATAGGTGTTCCTGGGAGTCTGGGCAGCTGCCCTTGGGACTTGGTGGCGCCCCACACCTGACAAGTGTTCCCTTCAGGTGAGGATCCCAACGCCACTGAACACGAGTGGGGTGCAGGTGATCTGCATGAAGGGCAAGGCCAAGTACAAAGCCAGTGAGAATGCCATCGTGTGGAAGTGAGTCCTGGCTCCGGGCCCACGCAGGGCTCCAAGCCTCGGTGCTAATTACCCTCCGGTCCGCCTCGTTTTTGCTCCTCATACCCCCTCCCTGCGCGTGTGCATGTGCCTGCACACAGGCTCACGTGTGCCTTACATTTCCCAGAAACAAATGTCTCCCCACCTGCCCTCAGACCACTTGACAGGCCGAGCGGGGGGAGCAGGCCCGTGGAGCCCAGCTCAGGGGGGCCGAGGCCCACCGTGCTCCAGGAAGGTAGCCCCGTAGTTAAGGGGGTCCTGGCCCCTTTTCTTCACCCTGCTCCGCCTCGCTGCCCATTGCCCTTGTGTCCCCAGGATCAAGCGAATGGCCGGCATGAAGGAATCGCAGATCAGCGCCGAGATTGAGCTCCTACCCACCAACGACAAGAAGAAATGGGCTCGCCCCCCCATTTCCATGAACTTTGAGGTATGGCAGGGAAGGCCCCTGTGAAGCCATGGTGGGAGGTGCTGGGGCAGGCAGTCCTTCCTCTCGGCCTCGGGACCGTCTCGATGCCTTTCCAGGCTGGAATCGGGACCCTGCAGAGCATCGGTGACTTGGTCATTCATAGGCCCATTTCGTGCCCCTTTGAGCCTCTGGTTAGGAACTGTTGTTCCTGCTCACATGCTAACCTGTCAGGAAGCAGTGCCCGGAAGAAGGTGGAAGATTTCAGTGCTGGCTAAGACACCTTACTCACAGCAAAGTGGGCTGGCTTCGTGTGATGCAAGATCAATACATTCTAGAGCAGCTCTCACGGAGTTGTTTCAGGTTTTTGCCGGCAGGCCCGACTTCAAACCCAAGGCAATGGCTGCCACCCTTGTGTGCGCTCTCCTCATGAGTAACTGCAGGGAGGCCCCCAGCCCGACTGGCACTTGCAGTGGAGACAGGTGGACAGGCTGGGGAGGGAAGGCTGCCACCTTCCTAACTGCTTGTGCCCGGTCCAGGTGCCGTTCGCTCCCTCCGGCCTCAAGGTGCGCTACTTGAAGGTGTTTGAGCCGAAGCTGAACTACAGCGACCATGACGTCATCAAATGGGTGCGATACATTGGCCGCAGTGGCATTTATGAGACCCGCTGCTAGCCACCCCGGGCAGCTAGCCTGCCTGCCCTCTCCCACCCCCCAGGCCCGGCACCCCGCCTGCCACACATCCGAGTCTCCTCTCCTGCTTTGCTGCCTTCCCTTTGCACCAGCCCCCAGTCTGGTCTGGACCGACCCGGTGCGTTGGAGCGGGACTGGTGGAGGGATCCCTGGCCCCGTGGGCGGGGGGGGGTACTGGGGCTCCTGCTCCTCCCTTCATCTGTCCTGGCCCCGTGCTGGGCTGTTACCAGTTCTGTGACCAAAGCCAGGTGGGCCCCCTCTCCTCCTGTCCCCTGTGGCCACATCTCTCTGGAGAGGGTTGGCTGCCCCTCACCTCGGAGCTCCCCCAAAGGCCAGTAACAGATCCCCAGCCCTCCTCAATCCCTACTCTGCTTTGGGATAGTGTGAGCTTCATTTTGTACACGTGTGACTTTGTCCAGTTATGAACCCAATAAACTGTAGAATGGAAGTGTTGGCTACGTGTCGCTGTACACGGGACCGTGGACCCTCGGGACCGCTCTTCCCGTGGCCTCTTGGATTGCCTGCAGAATGTTCTATTTGGGCCTTTCAAGGCTCTTCCCTTCCTTCGGTGGCTAGTCCTCCCCTGGGCCTTCCAAGCCTCAAGGGCGTTGGTCTCAAGTCTCTTGGTTTCTCAAGAGCAGAACACAGCCTCAGGGGAACACAATCCCTTTTGGCCCTAGTTCCCTGAGGTTGGCGATTCTTTCATTAATTCACTCCAATGAGGGAGGTGAGGCAATTGACTTTCGGTATTTCTAGCCATCTGAGAAACAGACTGATCCTGAACTCCGTCCTCGTCCCATGGTTTCCCGGGTCCCCTAGGGGGTGACTAGTGAAAGCAGTGGAGGAGGGGCTGGGGTGCAGGTACTTGAAGAAAATGGGATTCCTTTGTCCTCAGCTTTCCCTGGCTTGACTGAAGCTGTAACTTCATCTATTCTCTCCTGAGCATTTTCCACTTGGATTGCCATCTGTCACCTTCCTTAATAAACCCTTTATCATGGCCAGGAGGTGGGGGGAATCTAAAAAAAATTAACTCGAAGGTGATGAGCTCCCTTGTCTCATTACACAAGCTTAATGATTACCAGTTCCTTCATATATCCAATCTCTGTTCACCTAATCCACTGCCCTATAAAAAGTTTTATAACTGGTGCCTCCATCCAAACAAGGCTCATTTACTGTGGTTGTGAATGATGCTTCTGTAGGTTTCCTTTAGCCTTCCTAAGATGTGGGAACTGTACAGTTCTGTAGTTTCCCTGTCAGATTTTTGCCCGTTATCGTCTATCCTGATGTCACTTAAGATACTCTTGATTGCTCTTTGCCACTTCTACCAGAAGAATTAAGACCACTCTCAGCAACCAGACGGGCGACATTCCAGAGATGGCCGCCATTTCCCTGGAGGCCCCAGAGGAACCCTGCAGAGGGACTTCAATCATGTTGAACTCAGTGGCTTTCAGTTGACAAGTGGTGGGGAAATAGGAGGAACTGGCTACAAGTCCGCATTATCTGTAGTCATTTACAGAACGTGACCAAGGGTGTGACCCTGGGCTTCCCATACAAGACGAGGTCTGTGTGTGCCCACTCCCATCAACGTGGTTATTCAGGAGAACTTCTTGGGTGAACAAATATATCTGGAGGGTTTGCAGGACAGGGGTTGCATGTTCTGTTTCTTAAGCCCAGGAAGATGAGTTAATTCTTGAAGGAAACGACATTGAGCTTGTGTCAAATTCAGCTGCTTTAATTCAGCAAGCCTCAACAGTTAACAACAAGGATATCTGGGCCTGAGCCCCGGTGGCTTAAGTGGTTGAGTGCAGGATTGTGGCCCACAGGCTTGCCAGTTCAAATCCAGCGGCGGCTCTCAGGAGCAGCACTGGGTAGTGCCCACAATCACCAGAGGCGGTGATGAACCCCCCCCCCCAAAAAAAAAAAGGATATCTGAAAGCTTTTGGATGGTACCTATGTTTCTGAAAATGGAGCAGTTCAGCAGGATGCTATGATCCAGTCCAATAAAATTTATGTAATGAAAAAAAAAGTTCTCGATTGGCAATGATTAGTTCTGAAAATTACCCTAGGACGGGGCTGAGCCCGGGTGGCGTCAGTGGTTGAGTGCGGAGCTGCGGCCCGCGGGCTTGGCGGTTCAAATCCAGCGGCGGCTCTCAGGAGTGGCACTGGGTGGTTCCCACGACCACCAGAGGGCAGGGATGGCCACAAAGAAATTACCCAAGGACGTTGAAGAGGGTTGTGGGAGTGGATTGTGCCCGTGGGGTGGTGGAAGAAGCGCTGAGCTGGGCGCCCGGTGGAAGGGCTGAGCCTCGATCCACGGAAGCTGGGGTCAGACGGCTGACGGGCTGCCGCTCACAGCCGGGCAGGTGCGGGCGGCCGCTTCGGAGTCCTCAGCCAAGACATCCCACCTCCAAAATGGACCGGTCTGGGCGCGGAGGGGAAGAACGCATACACTCCAGCCTGGCTAACACGGGTATCTAGCACCTGTCTCGAGGTAGGGAGGTCCCCACCCTGTGGACCACTTAAATCTTGCGCCCTTATCTGACAGAACCCGGCTCCCCACGCCTCCCTCCGCCCCCAAGCCGAACGCCGAAAAAAGCAACGAGCAAGAAATCGCACTTGGGGCTAATCTGTCAGCTGAAAAAGGCGCGCAGGCGCAGGGAGCCCCTCCGGCGGAGGCGCTTGCGCCGGCTTCCTCCAGCTGCGCTCGCCCCGCCCGTCGGGCTCCTCACGCTCCACCCCTTTCTTGCGTCACCGAAACGCATGCGCTCTGGAAGGAGAGACGCGATTTAGGGGGAAGGGCAAGGGACGGGCCTTGGCCGAGGTCTCACGGAGACTGCGCGGACGGGAGCCCCACAGGAACATGGCGACTTGCGCTGAAATCCTGCGGAGCGAGTTCCCCGAAATTGACGGACAGGTCTTCGACTATGTGACGGGTGAGCGGAAAGGAGGCAGCGGGCTAGGCAGTCAGAAGCGGAGCCGTCAGGAGAGAGAGCAGGACCCAGGCATCGCCGCTGGGGCTCTTCTCGTGACCTCTTGTCCCGAGGGCCGCTTGGGTCGGGGGCCCGGCCCGGGGCCGCGGTTCCGAGACTGAAACTGGTCGTCAAGCGCACCGTCTTCTTCCTCGCCCCGCCCAGGCGTCCTGCACAGCGGCAGCGCGGACTTCGAGTCAGTGGATGACCTGGTGGAGGCGGTGGGGGAACTGTTGCAAGAGGTGTCCGGGGACAGCAAGGATGACGCGGGCATCAGGGCCGTGTGTCAGCGCATGTACAACACCCTGCGCCTGTAGGTGCCGGGCCCGGGCTGCGGGGGGGCCGGGGGGGGGGCCGGCGCGGAAGGAGCCCGGGAGCTTTTCCCTCCTAACCGCGCTGTCTGCCCTCGCCCTCCAGCGCCGAGCCCCAGAGCCCCGGGAACAGCCAGGTGTTACTGGACGCCCCCATCCAGTTGTCCAAGATAACCGAGAACTACGGTGAGCGTGCGGGAAGCTTCCTCAGCCGCCACCCCTTCCCGGCCAGCCCCCTGCCCCCTGGAACGTAGGCCCCCCGCCCAGGCATTTCCACCGGGACCGGGAGGAAGCTTCCCAGAGCTGGGTAGTTTTTTCCCCGAAGGTCATGGCTTTGGGGCTGGAGGGACTTGACTTTACACCCAGCCCACTTTCTCACCATGTTGCAGCTTACTAACCAACTTCACAGCCCCTGGAGCTCCTGGCCCGCCTGGGCCTCTGTATCTTTCTTTGTGGGTTTGTTTGTTTTTTTTTCTGAAGTGGGAGGAGGGTGACAACTAGCAGTCCTCCCCCGGGTTTAGAAGGCTTTCCTAGCAGACATCTTGTCTGCCGGTGCCCATGCGTCCTCAAAATGTTAGTCTCCTTATTGCTTACATACAGGCTGTGACACCCAACTTCCAGCACTACTAAAGCGGGACCAGGCTTCGGTGAGGAGGGGGGACGAGGCTGGGGGTGGGGTGGCTGCCGACAAGGGTGGTGGTGGTGGTGGTGGGTGTACGTATGTACCTACGTTTCTGAGCGATTCCTGATCACGTCGGATCAGGATCGGTTGGTAGGAATTACCTTGAGTTCTCTCTGGACGTTGTTCCTTTTTGAGCCCATCCTCGAGGGTGGCATGGTTGTGTTTGGACCCGTAGACCGTGAATGCCAAGAAGCTGGAGAAGGCGGAGGCCCGGCTGAAGGCCAAGCAGGAGAAGCGCTCCGAGAAGGACACGCTCAAAACCAGCAGCCCTCTGTGAGTTCGAGGGGGGAGGCTTTGAGCAGAGAAGCCCGCCGCCGCATAGGGGATGGGGTGCTAAAAATCATCCTCTCCTTTAAGGGTCTTAGAGGAGGCCTCGGCCAGCCAGGCGGGCAGCAGGAAAGAGAGCCGTTTGGAGTCATCGGGCAAGAACAAGTCCTACGACGTGCGCATTGAGAACTTCGATGTGTCTTTTGGAGATCGGTGAGGGTGTGGCTTCGGTGAGGTCTTGGCATGGGGTGGCATTCTTTTTCCAGTTGGAGGACGTCCACTGAGGGGACCATGGGACAGGCCCCGACCCTGCGCACTCTCGAGTGCCCTCTGTCTCCTGTCCACGCCTCCCACAGGGTGCTGCTGACCGGCGCCGATGTGAATCTGGCTTGGGGTCGCCGCTATGGGCTGGTGGGGCGCAACGGGCTGGGGAAGACGACGCTGCTGAAGATGTTGGCCACGCGGAGCCTGCGGGTCCCCGCCCACATTTCCCTGTTGCACGTGGAGCAGGAGGTTGCGGGCGACGACACCCCTGCCCTGCAGAGCGTGCTGGAGAGTGACACGGTGCGAGCCGACCTTCTGCACCGCGAGCGGGAGCTCAGTGCCCAGATTGCCTCCGGCAGGTGAGGAGCCCTCCCCCACCTCATTCATGCCAGTGTGGGGTAAGCAGTAGAGCTTGGAGCAGAGCCCCATGGAACTCTCACGCACCTTGTCCCTCTCACTGTGTTCACTGTCCTCGTGACCTGGCCCAGCAGCAAGCTGGCCAGCGCGCATAGGGTGTGGGCTAGCTTCCTAGGGCTCCCTCCAGCTGACAGTTCAATCCCTGGCTCCCACTCCAGGGCGGAAGGCTCCGAAGCTGCCCAGCTGGTGGAAATCTATGCCAAATTAGAGGAGATTGAAGCTGACAAGGCACCTGCAAGGTACTGGCACCCTCTCCCTCCCCGCCGGCCCCACCCTGCAAATTGCCCCTTCCTTTAGGGCTGCCTCTTCCAACTGCCTCCTTGAATTTCTTTCCTCCCAGGGCATCTGTCATTCTGGCTGGACTCGGCTTTACCCCTCAAATGCAGCAGCAACCTACCCGGTGAGTGGTCCTTGCCAGTCTGAGCTCCGAGCATCCCTGGCTCTGCCCGGCCACCTGTCTGCCCCGGCAAGCCCGCACCTCATGTGGCTCCCTATCTCTCTCTAGGGAGTTCTCGGGTGGCTGGAGGATGCGGCTGGCCCTGGCCCGGGCCCTGTTTGCAAGGTGAACCTGCCGAGCTTCTGTCTGGAGCCCTGCGGAGGTGGGCTGGGGGAGGCTGGGAGGTGGCAATTGGTCCCTCGCCCCAAACCTCACGCCGTGTACTTCTGTTTCATAGGCCAGACCTTCTGCTGCTGGATGGTGAGTTTGAAGCGGGCACCTTACTTTGGGGTGGATGTGCGTGATACCATCTAAGCATTCGTCCTCTGGCTCCCCAATCCCAACTGTGCCCTTCTCCCTCCCCCATTCCCATCCTTTCCAGAACCTACCAACATGTTGGATGTGAGGGCTATCTTGTGGCTGGAAAATTACCTGCAGGTGAGTGCCTGTGGGCAGGCAAGGGGGGCTAGGAACACCTGCCACTGAGACACCTGGGGGACTGTGAACTAACTGCCCTCCCAAACTGGGCCTGCCGTCCTGTAACCCCTCAGACTTGGCCCTCCACAATCCTAGTCGTCTCCCACGACCGCAACTTCTTGAATGCCATCGCCACAGACATCATCCATCTGCACAGCCAACGCCTGGATGGGTACCGGGGAGACTTTGAGGCCTTTATCAAGTGCAAGCAGGAGCGGCTGCTCAACCAGCAACGGGAATATGAGGCCCAGCAGCAGTACCGCCAGCACATCCAGGTGGGGGGCCAGCGGGCGGCTGGCCCATGACGGTCATTCGAAGGCGGAGAGTGCCCCACTAGCCCCCGTTCTCTTCCACCTACAGGTTTTCATCGACCGGTTTCGCTACAATGCCAACAGGGCCTCCCAGGTGCAGAGCAAGCTGAAGATGCTGGAGAAGCTGTGAGTATCCCTACCACCCCCGGCCCCTCCGCCGGCCACCCCGGTCTTCTGATTCTAGGTTCCTCCCTTGGCAGAAGCCAATGTTCACTCCCTTTCTGCAGCAAAGCTGATGGGTCTGCAGTTCCTGGGGCTAATCCCTACCCCAATCCTGACCCAGACGGGCACGAACCTGGTGCTCTCTCCACGGGCTGTGCCTCTGTGGGCATGTTAGTATCAATGTGGCCTTGTGTGTCAGGCTTCTTTGTTTGGCAGAATGTGTTCTTTTCCAGGAGGCGGGGGTGTTAAGAATTTTTGGTTTTGTATTAGGCATGGGGGTGGGGAGGCTGTTTCCATTTCAAATGGTCGGTCTGCATTTTACAGTGCCCAGTCACACACACATCACCCCGCCTTCTATGCCCTACCCTGCCAACCTCGTCGTATCCTTTGCTTCATCTCCCGGCCTGGCCCTCCCTCCCCAAGGCTGTGCCCTTTGGTCAGCAAGTCTCTGTTGTTGTTTTGATCCTTATAGCTGTGGCCTCCCACAACGTTTGCCCTCTCAGGATTGCCTGACTTCGTTCAGCGGAGCAACGTTCTCCGGGCCCGCCCACACGGACCGCTGCATCCTGGCTTCACGCCTAGGCTCCCATTGTGTGTGCACACAAGAGTCTCGTCGCCACTCTCCCACCGATGGCCCTGCGGGGTCCTCCCAGCCCCTGCTGGTTTGAACAGCAGGCAGCACCCCTGGGAGTGCACCTGTCTGCACCCCGGCTCTCCCTTAGGTCAGCGTGGGTTCCCAACAGAAGCACTGCTGGGTTGTGTGGGATTTCCAGCCCCAGCTGTTTGGGATAGCGCCACAGCCCTTTCCGCCATGGTTGGACGTTGCTTCCTGCTTTCCGGTCTCTGTGCCTGAGTAGTATTCTGGAGGACGGCTGGCTCATGCTTTGCCTGCCAGTGGGTGGGCACTTGGGTGTTGCTACTTTGGCTGCTGTGAGGATGGGTGCCATGAGCATCCAGGCAGATTTTTGTATGGGTGTAACAATTTCATTTCTCTTGGGTATATATACCCAGGAGTGGAGTCTGTTGGTCGTGGGAGAGAAACATGAGGCTACGTGTCCTCGTGAAGGCTGACGGTCTTAGGAACCCTACCGAGGCTCACTCAGTTATATTTGTGGGGGCCCCGGCTGCTCTCCAGAGCCGCTACGACATCGGGCATTCCCACCAGAAGGGAATGCGGCTTCCAGCTTCACCGCCCCGGCCCTCGCTCACACTCACTCCCTGGCCTTGGGCATTCAGCCGCGTTGGAAGAAGTGTCTCCTTGTGGTTTTGACTTGTGTTGGGTGTTTTGCCCTGGGAGTTTTCTCTTGACCTTGTCACCTCTCTAAAGGGAGCTTACACATGAGAAAGCTCACAGCGCTGTGACGCCGAAACCTGCACGGTGTTCACTGGGGCGAGCCTGGGGATGGTCTTCCTCAGCATATAACACACTAGAAGACTGCCCTCCCCAAAGGAGGTCGGGGCGATTGTGGTAGCCAGT
Source organism: Nesogale talazaci (assembly GCA_004026705.1). Taxonomy (NCBI): domain Eukaryota; kingdom Metazoa; phylum Chordata; class Mammalia; order Afrosoricida; family Tenrecidae; genus Nesogale; species Nesogale talazaci. The sequence goes on from PVJH01012115.1 coordinate 48,213, forward strand.
GCACAACCCTGCACGAGGCGCCTGAACTCGGACAAACCGTGTGAGGTCTGGTTCAGGACCTGACCAAATGTCATCTGACACTCGGATTGTAGGCTTTTACATTGAGTGTACACTTCTCACTCACTGACCGCGGTTGGGTTCCAAATACCAGGTGATTAGAGGAAATGAGCTTGGTAAGAACAGGGAGGGTGACCACATTGTATCACAGGATCGAGGAGGAGTGCTTCAGTACATAGTGCCCAAAGCCCACCCTGGCCTGAGAATCCTGCAGACACATAATCCGAGCCGCTGCAGCCACGTGAGTGCCAGACAGTCATAATACAAAGACAGATAGTCTTCATTGTTGCCAACATTAAGTGGCTAACAGGAGAGCTGATGAGAGTGTCGGTATCTATACTTGTGCCGCCTTTTGCCCACGGCATCCATCTCTCCCCCAGGCCCGAGCTGAAGCCCGTGGACAAGGAGTCGGAGGTGGTGATGAAGTGAGTGCTGGGCTTCCCTGGGGGGCTGCAGTGGGCATCTGCTCTCTGGTCTCCCCAGGCTCACCCCTGCCCGCTCTAGGTTCCCTGATGGATTCGAGAAGTTCTCGCCACCTATTCTGCAGCTCGATGAAGTGGATTTCTACTACGACCCTAAGCACGTCATCTTCAGGCGTCTCTCCGTCTCTGCCGATCTGGAGTCCCGAATCTGCGTGGTAAGTTGTTGTTCCCCTTTCCCTCGTCCGGGTGCTGGGACTCCGGCCACACCAGGTGGTGGGACGGGCCCCCGATCGAAGGCCACAAAGAAGCAGTCCCCAGGAGCCGGCACTGCCCCCCACCCGCTGAGAGAGCTGGCACGCGGTGGTTTAAGGGCAGGATCGTGTCTTGCTGCCCTCCACTCCTTTGAGTCTTTTTTTCAAGCCTCATGACAAGGGGTCCTGGCGACATAGTGATTACGGGTTGGGCAGCGATCAGAAGGTCGGCAATTCAAAACCACCAGCTACTCTGTGGGCAAGCGACGGGGCTTTCCACTCCCGCCAACAGTTAGGGCCTCAGAGACCTAGGGGGACAGTTCTGCCCCGTCCTGTAGGGTCACGCGGAGTCCGCATCGACTTGATGGCAACGGGTTTGGCTTATGTTTGTTTTCCATGACGGAGGTGGCTGTGGGGTCAGGTTTGAGCTGTGGCCCTGACTGGGCTCCCCGAGTGGGAGACTGCCCCAGACAGGGGCTTTCTCGGTTCAGAGGCCTGACGTCCCAGTCCAGGACCCTGGCTCTGGGGCAGTCTTTCTCTGATTCGCTCGGGGAAGGACCTCCTGGAGACTCGCCCTCCCATCCTGCCTGCTCGCTGGCTGCTCTCACCTCTTCCATAGCAAGAGCTGGGCCGCAGCTCCCCACGTGAACATGGCTCGTGGGCGTGGCAAGGCGCAGGCTAGCGCTCTCACGCATAGCCCAGACGGCCGTCACTCAGCCGTCTCCTCACCTTCAAAATGGAGACCGTGTGGATGGTAGCGAGGATCCGTAAATCCCCAGCGCTTAGTAGGCGCCTGATCATTGGCCCCCCTTTATCACAACTCCCTGGTCATTAGTGGGTGTTGAAGAATTCCCTCCTTCCCGTTGGTGCCCCACGTGCACAGGGCCCTTCCTTCAGGTGCTCTGCTTCTTCCCACAGGTTGGGGAGAATGGCGCCGGGAAGTCCACCATGCTGAAGCTGCTTATGGGGGACCTGGCGCCCGTTCAGGGCATCCGACATGCTCACAGGTAAGGCGCATGCGCACATCCAGCACTCCACCCCACCCCGACCCCACGCACGCACGTGCCCATTCCCTCGGGCTAGATGCCTTGATGTTGCCCCCGCCCCCCCGGTCTGCTTGCAGGAATCTGAAGATCGGGTACTTCAGCCAGCACCACGTGGAGCAGCTGGACCTGAATGTCAGCGCCGTGGAACTGCTGGCCCGGAAGTTCCCCGGTGCGCCAGGATTTGGGGGAGGAGCCTGTCTGCGCTGGGTGCTGAGGGGCCAGCCCGAATCTAGCAAAAGGACTGGGGCACTTGGACCGGAAACCACGTGATGGGTGGGGGTCTCTTGCAGGGCGGCCGGAGGAAGAATACCGTCACCAGCTCGGCCGCTACGGCATCTCAGGAGAGCTGGCCACGCGCCCCGTTGCCAGCTTGTCCGGTGGCCAGAAGAGCCGGGTGGCCTTTGCTCAGATGACCATGCCCTGGTGAGGCCTCCCGCTTGCCCCTCCTGCCCCAGAGAAAAATCACTCCTGCCCTTCTGCTCAGATGGGTCGCTCTCCCTCCCTTTTGGATTCTGCCCTGCAGCCCCAATTTCTACATCCTGGACGAGCCCACGAACCACCTGGATATGGAGACCATCGAGGCGTTGGGCTGTGCGCTCAACAACTTCCGCGTGAGTGTGCCTTGGCGCTGGCCGCACCCCGGGCCGGGCGACCCCTCCCGCCGGCCGTAGCGCCGCCACAGCTTCCTGTCTTGCAGGGCGGCGTGATTCTGGTCTCGCACGACGAGCGCTTCATCCGGCTGGTGTGCCGCGAGCTGTGGGTGTGCGAAGGAGGCGGAGTGACGCGCGTGGACGGTGGCTTCGACCAGTACCGTGCCCTGCTCCAGGAACAGTTCCGCCGGGAGGGCTTCCTCTAGGCCCCCAGCCGGGAGACTGCTCAGGACCCACAGCCCAGGCCGCGAGGACCCCCAGCTTGGGGAGGACAGCCTTATTCCCAAACCTCCTTTAGACTGGATCTTCCTCTTTACCACTCTGGGAGCCCACCTGAGGGCCGATGAGGACTGGGCTCCCGGGGAGGCCTGGGGGGTGCCCTCGGATTCCAGGTTCCAGCCGCCCCAGCGCTGACTGGACCTGAGTGGCGCTGTGCACATTAAATCCCCCCACGTGTCCCCCTGGCCTCTCCCATGCTGCTCCGGGGCTGGCCGGGCTCGCCGACTCGGCAGTGACAGCAGGCTTTTCCTAAGCAGGCGTTTCGTCACATGCTGCTGCAGTGCAGCCTGGCCCTTGGCCCTTGGTGGTGTCAAGGTGCCTGTGTGTCCCTGGGGTGGACCGAGCCTGGGGGAGAAGGGGGTGGCCCCACCTCAAGAGATACCTTGGTCTAGGACCCCCCTGCCTGGCGAGCCTGGGGGAGAAGGGGGTGGCCCCACCTCAAGAGATACCTTGGTCTAGGACCCCCCTGCCTGGGAAGCAGAGATGGTCTGCAGGCTGCCCTGGGGCAGACCGGACCGCCAGATCCAGGTTCCGGTGGCCTCTACCTGGCCTGCACTGCCTCACAGCCAGCTGTCCCCTCTCCTGGGCTGGCCTAGTGCCCCGCTTGTCTCTAGCCTCAAAGATGGTCCTGGAATGTGGGGACGTTTGGACACTGCTTTCCAGTTGAGCATTGTTTAGAGCAAGAGCAGATGTTTACTGGACAGTGTGATTTATAAATGCCGTTTCTGGAGGACTCAGCGGCTGTATGTATGTGATCATTATGCAGAAGACACCAAGTCACCGCTTGACTGCCATGTCATGACAGCAGAGAAACTGAATGCTACCTCCACAGGGGTCTGGGGTGGTGGGCACTGCCTAGGGGCCCGGGTTGGGTGTGATGCCAGGGAGAGCCCCCCTGCAGGGCGGAGAGGCCAATGTTGACCTCAGCCCTGCCGCCTCAGCCCTTCCCAAATCCAGATGGGAGGTCTGTGCCGGTCTGCCAGGCAGTAACCCCCCAGGGGAAGTTTCCAGTGTCATCTGGCAGCAGAAGTGCCTCTTACCTCAGGCATGAGCTGAGTGAGAAAAAACATCAGCCCGAGACTATTAATAAAAGTGGCCAGTTCAAGCCGGCGCCTCTGCACTGGTGTCCTCAGCCGGGTAGTTGGGAAAGGCACACTGCACTGGATCGGGAGGCCGGTGTGGCCAGTCCACTAGTGAAAGACCACCGTGGAGGGAAGGGACGCTGGAGGATGGGTTAGCGTGGGCTCCCGTCGGTCACCAGCTGCACAAGGCGCCTTGGGTCGGAGTTGCCACCACATGGCGTCAGGCTGGCTTCCAGCGAAGTGTGGAGAGCGAGGCTGCAGGCTGCAGATAGGGATGCCTGCATGGCACCCGCTGAAGACCTCGTGGTGGTGTCGGTGAGCTCTTGGAGCTGAGTGTGTTGGGGGCACCTCGTGCCAGAAGATGATAGTCTTGAATGGACAAATGGCAGGTCTGCCAGTTCCCTTACAGGGACAGCAGTTCTGGATGATTACAGACTGCTCCTCCCAGCAGCCACCACTCCATGCTTCATGCCAGGAGAGCCTGCTCTCCCCCACCGCACGGCCCCACCAAGGAGGGTGCTGGTGCCGAGCGGGCTGCCATCTTTAAATGGCTGTGTCTCCCCTGCAGCCTGGCTACCTTGCTCCTGTCCTGGCTCACTCACCACGTCTTCTCCCGCGGCCTGGTTGGGCCCAGTGGGAGGCAGAGGGGAAGGTTGTCCGCTGGTTCATGGGTCTTGACCCTTGGCTAGATCAGGAATGACTTCCCTGTGGTCGATTTCTTGGGTGCAGACAACTTTGTAACATTGGTTTTCAGGCACTGAGTGGGGGAAAGAAGTGGGCCTGGCATTTCAGAATGTAGAACATTCCGCAAAGTCTCCTTTCAAAGACCCGTGCAGCCTGAGTCCGGTGTCCACACTGAATGAAGGCAAACAAGACCTCTGCATCAGGCGGGCACACATCACTGGCCACCAGCCTGGGGTGGGCAATCCAGAGGGCAGACTGGCCGACGGGCCTGTGGGAGCCCCTGAGCTTGGTGTGCTGGGCTCCTCTCCATCCCCAGGCCCTGCATTGCATGTTGGGCTGCTTCGCTCAGAAGGCGTCTGTGTCTGCTGGATGCCAACTAGACGGTAGTCCCCATGTGGCCTCAGCACCCTTGCAGGTCCAGCCCTAGCCAACGCTAGGACCACCCGTCTAGTGCTTTGTAAATTCCACCTCTTAAAAAGAATCACCAGTTGCAGGGAGGAATTTGAACAAACCATCTCAGGCACACCACTGGCTCACCACTGGTGCTCAGGGTATGGGTGCTCATGAAACAATCTAACACGAAGGAGGTGAAGGAAATGTCTCCTGAAACTGCCAGAGAGTCCATTTTGAATCACATTGACCCTGTGGGAGGAGGGGGAGCTGCTCTGCAGGTTGCTGAGGCGCTGGATCTTTCCAGAAGAAGAACACCTCCCTCAGACTGTTGGGGGGCCGGACGATAGTTAAAAAAAAAAAGAACAAATTCACTGGAGGCCTGCAATGAGTCGGCTGCTAAGCCGGACAAGCAGCGGTGGCAAAGAGACCCGGCGGGCCGCATGTGGCCCATGGGCCGTGCTTTGAGGATGCCTGCCCTAGAAGTTGGCCCAGCTCTACAAGCAAGTTGGTCTCTCCTGGGTAAATTGCCCTGGACTCAAGGAGCAGTTGGTCAAAAAAAAAGTTGATCCTGCCTGCTGCTTTGGGTGTGGCTGCAAGGAAGCAGAATTTTGTAAAATTCTGCAAACAATTCTTTGTTGTGAATTGTAAAGTGATACAGATCCAAAAGGGGTTGGTTCAAGGGATGGGGCAGCATCCAGCACCACCTCTGGAGCAGGGCACACACACACACACACACACACACACAAAAGAATGCCCAAGGTTGTCATCAGATGGCCCAGCCAGGGGGCCCCACAGCCCTCCATGTGTGCTGAGCCAGGCAGCAGGAAGCAAGCATGTAGAAACCAGTGGGAGTCAGCCCACACCAGCTGAGCCGCGCGGGGTGCAGCAGAAATCACTGTGCAATTTAAGCCCATTCTAATAATATGTATAGGTCGTGCCCTGTCGGTAATTCTAGGTTTCGGTTTTCTTTATGTTAAATAAATGGGTGGTTTGGAAGTGATTTCTGCTTTCTTGTGTGGAGCGAGACCTGCGAAACCCTAAATTAGAATAAATAAATATTTGTCACAGCACTTTCGGCACTGGGGAAATGCCTTCACAGATGTCCTCTGTGCTCCTTTCAAAAGCCTGTGCATTAGGGAGTCTTCCCATTTCACTCAGGAGGAGTGTGAGGCAGGCAGATGTGAAGGGCCGTGCAGAGGTTCGCATGTGTCCGGGCCACGAGCCGGGAGCCAGGCGTCTGGTCCGCAGCTGCCTCTTACTTCTGATCAACTTCACTCCATACCCACCCAATGGATGCCATTCTCACTCAATGCCCGTGAGCACGCCCAGCTCCTTGTGGCCTTCCGTCCGTCCGTCCGTCCGCTTGCTATTTAGTGCCCACTCCGGGGCTCTCTGCGACGGGGTGGAGACTCCCCATGGGATGTCCCCGGCTGTCATCACTTCAGGAGCAACTGCCCACTGTGGGGCGGCCGGTGGGTTCAAATTGCCAACATTTGGGGCTGAGCCCCAATGGAGCAGTGGTTGTGCGCGGGACTGCGGCCGTCAAGGCTGGCGGTTCAAATCCAGCAGCAGGTCTCCAGGAGCAAGACTGGGCTTCCTACTCCCACCAGGACAGTGATGCCCCCCCCCCCCAAACACAAAGTACCAACATTTCGGTAAAGAGCTGAGTGCTGCACCACTAAGGCTCTTCCCTGAGGCCGTGAGGACCCATAGTCACCCCGGGTGGGATTCCAAGGCCTGTTTACAGAAGTTGGAAGCCCCGTCTCTCTGCCCCCGACCTGCTGGTGCATTCAAACTGCCAGCGGTGCCCCTGGCAGCCGACACGCACTGACCACACCACCAGGGTCCCCCCTGGGGGAAAGCGACAGTGAGTGATTTGGTTTTGTTCAACTTAAATTAGGGCATCGGCTCTGGAGTCTGTACCCCACCTATCTGATAGTTTGTGAATCCCCTGACCTGTGAAATGGGCATCACGGTGATTTTCACATCCTGCGGTGAGGTGAATATGAAATAGGACAAGCAGGACTTTGAGCAGGGTCTCTGATGGTTCCAGAACGTCAGCCAGGCTGGTGATGAGGAGACTTTGCTGTCACCGTCCCTGCCTTATTGGTTCTGTAAGAGGAGATTGTTTACGACTCCCTGTGGCTGGGAACACTGTGTGCAGGCATGGGGTCCCACACAAAAAGTCTCCTTATTTCCTTGGGCCCAAGAAGTCCTATTTTTCCTTCTGGAGCCTCCTTCCCACAGCAAAGACATCTTCTGATTCTTGTACAGCCCACATCCCACTCTGCCCCTCTTGTTCTTTCTGCATGCTCTCTGCTCCATCTCGAGATGTCTGGTGGTGACTGCATCAGCCGAGGAGTCCCGGTTGGTCAATCAGAGGCCCACAAACTTTTTAAACAGGGGGCCAGTTCTCTGTCCCTCAGACCGTTGGAGGGCCAGACTATAGTTTAAAAGAAAAAAAAACAAAACTATGAACAAATTTGCCTGTGGCCCAGGATGAGTCGGCTGCTAAGCGGGACAGGCAATGGCGGCAAAAACACCCAGCAGGCTGGATGAGTGTTCTCAGCGGGCCGCATGTGGCCCGAGGGCCGTCATTTGAGGACCCGTGGTTCTTGACTGTTGCAGACCATCAGGAAGTCCTTCAAAACCCTCCTGCCAAAGACGATGCTGCATTCGGGAACAGAGTTATCTACACCAACCGAGACTGAGACCTAGAAATCACGCAGGAGATCGTACGTTGTGGTGGAGTGGAGTGTGGGGATCAAGGTTGGGACCTTGAAGAGCCACTTCTTCAGCTTGGGATTTGACTTCTTGAGTGGATCTTCTCATCAGGAAGCAAACGTGTTCAGCAGCAACGATGGATTTTTCCGGACACTTACCAGCTACAGCATGGCTCATGGTAAGTGACTCAGCGGTTATCTCACTGCCCTGCGGGCAATTCCAAACCACAGTGACCCTGCAAAACAGAGCAGAACCGCACCTGGGGTTCTGAGACTGTAAATCCTTCTGGAAGAAGACGGTCGCCTCTTTCTCCTGTGAAGCAGCTGGGTGTGGGGCACAGAAAGGTTTCTCCCCAGGTGCGGGGTTCTCCACCTCCCTCATGCCGCGACCCTTTCCTGCAGTTCCTCATGTGCTGGTGACCCCCAACCGGAAAATTATTTTTGTTACGGGATGAACCCCGATGGCGTAGTGGTTGTACGCGGGACTGTGGCCCACTGGGTTGGAGGTTCAAATCCAGCAGCAAGGCTGGGCCTCCTACTCCCACCACCCGAGGGCAGTGATGCCCCCAAAACAAAAACAAAGTTATTTTTGTTGCTACTTCATAACTGTCATTTTACTACTGTGATGAATTGGGCGACCCCTATGAAAGGGTTGTTCGACCCCCCCCCCACCCCCCCAAAGGGGTCGTGAACCACAGGTCGAGAACCCCTGCAACCCCTCCTCTTCCTTTTGCGCGTGCATCCCTAGATCAGCCCCTCCCTTTGTCGTATTGCCTATGGTACAAGCCCTTCCTGTGACGTATGAGTTACCTGTAATGGGAGTGGGGGGCATCTTCATGCCCCTAAGTGTATATGGGCCTTGGTTAGAAATATACTCTCTTCTCTCTCCTCTTCCCGCTCTCTGCACAGCCATGGCTGTGCAGAAAGTGAGCATGCGAGACCCTAAGATGTGCCTGACTATTTCATCTTCTCTCCGACCCATCCTATTCTCTATGACAATGGTTCTCAACCTGTGGGTCACAACTCCTTTGGGGGCTGAACTCTTTCACAGGGTCGCCTGATTCATTACAGTAGCAAAATGGCAGTTTTGAAGTAGCAACAAAATAATTTTATAGTTCCGGGTGTCACCACCACATGAGGAACTATATTAAAGGATCGTGGCATTAGAAAGGTTGAAAACCGGGCTGAGCCCTGGTGGCGTAAGTGGTTGAGTGCGGAACTGCAGCCCGCAGGCTTGGCGGTTCAAATCCAGCGGCGGCTGGGTAGTGCCCACGACCACCAGAGGCAGTGATGCCCACAAAAACACAAAAACGAAAAAAAAAAAAAAAGAAAGGTTGAAAACCACTGCTCTATCACTTCACTTACTATAATATTTATATATTACTGCCATGCAATTGCACCTGTGGGCCCTCAGGATTGTCAGAGGCTGGATATTCTGACAGCTTCTGGGTTTGGTCTCTTCCAGTCTGGAGGAAAGAAGAGTGACGAGAATGGAAAGACATGGAAGTAATTCGTCCGGAGGACTAATGGGCCACACCAGGGTCAATCTCCACTGTTCCAGACCAGAAGAACTAGATGGTGCCCAGCTATCACTACCACCTGCTCTGAAAGGGCCTTAATAGAGTGGGAGAAAAACATGGAACAAAACTCAGACTCCTGCGGCCAACTGGCTTGGTGGTTCAAATCCAGCAGCAGCAAGGCTGGGCCTCCCACTCCCACCAGAGGGCAGTGATGCCTAAAAAAATTTTTTTTTAATTAAAAAAAAAATTCAGACTCATCAAAGGCACTGGGCTTCCTCATCATTTAGAGATGGGTGGGATCCCAGGAAGATTTACCCTTTCCATCTGCAAGTGAATGTAACTTGTCCCAGTGGTGGAGCAACCAACCATGCGACAATAACATGGGCAACATTTACCCAAGGGCAAAGTTCAGCGGGTTAGGGACGAGTGCTTCGAGGAGACAGGAAACCCTGGGAAGAAGTGGAATAAAGTGCTTTTAGGGACCACTGCGTTGGTTCAAAGCGACCCTGCCTGGTCCTCGGCTACCCTCACCATTGTGCCTGTGTGGAGCCAACTGTTGTAGCCACCATGTCACTTAGTCTCCTTGAGGGCTTTCCTCCTTTTCGCTGTCCCTCTCTGGGGTCAGGGCTCTCTTGACCTCATGTCCAAAGTGCATGAGAGACGTCTCACCGTCCTCGTCTCTACGGAGCACTGTGGTCCTAGTTCTTAGGAGACAGTTCGATTCGTCCCTTTAAGCAGCCCACGGTATTTTCCATGTGCTTCTCTCGCAAGTACATGGATTCTTCCTCCGCCCTCTGCTTTCAATGTCCCACTTTTGCACACAGACGAGGGGCTTGGGGCAGACGCGCCTTAGTTAGTTCTCAGTGCAACACCTTTGTTTTTCAATGCTCTAAAGCTGTGGTTCTCCATCTTCCTCAGGCTGCGACCCCCTAATGCAGTTCCTCATGTTGTGGAGACCCTGCCCCCCCAACCATAACATTATTTTCATTCTACTTCACTACTGTCATTTAGGTACTGTTATGAATTGGGTGACCCCTGTCAAAGGGTCATTCGACCCCCCAAGGGATCTCGACCCACAGGTTGAGAACGACTGCAAAGGTCATGTGCTGCAGATCTTTCGACTGCGGCATTCATGAACATTGATTATGGATCCAAGCAAGATGAAATCCTTGACAACGTCAACCTTTTCTCCATTTATAAGAAGGTCACCTATGGGTTCAGTGGTGCGGATGCAGTTTTCTTTACATCGAGTTGTCACTATACTGCAGGCTGCTGTCCGGGATCTTCATCAGCAAGTGCTTCAAGACCTGCCCACTTTCAGCAAGCAAGGTTGTGTCCTGCATATTGCAGGTTCTTAATAAGCCTTCCTCCAATCCCGATGAGCCAGCTTCTCAGATGATTTGCTCCGCAAACAGATGGAATAAGCATGATGAGAGGATGCAACCTGGTCGCACATCTTTCCTGTTTTGAAACCATGCCCTCGACCCTTCTTCTCTTCACGCAGCTGCCTCTTGAGCCAGGTACAAGGGCCACGTGAGCACAGCCAAACGTTCTGGAATTCCCATTCCACAACGTGCTATGATCCGCAGAGTTGAATGCCTTAGCAGAGTCACTAAAGAACGAGGAAGCGTCTTTCCGGTCGTCTCTGCTCTCAGCCAAGTCCATCTGGAATCAGCAATGATTTCACTATTCTGAGAGGTTGAGACGGAGCCGCAGAAAGGAGCCAGAGATCAGTCAGGAATGAAAAGTAAAGAGAGGCTTTATTGAGGTAGGGAAGAAGTCTTGGGAGGGGGAGGGAGAGCAGAGAAAGGGACAGGTGCATTTGAGCTCCCGGGCACTCTGTAACCTAAGAGTTAGGTTATGGAAGCTGTGGTCCTTCATGGGGCAGTGGAATATTTGTAGGACCTGGGTTAGGGAGATATGCAAATGAGGTCAAGAGAGCTGATGGTGCTCACACCCATAAGAAGAAGGAAGGCTTGCTTCCTGGAACTGCAGCTGAAGGATCTGAGTCTGAGCGAAATTGCTTTGTTTTAGAACCTTCTTCCTTGGAATGCTGTGGGAGGGGGCTTTGAAGTCCAGTAAGTCATTTATCTCTCTGAGAGGCTGGGAGAGGGGGGCTGCACCAGCCTGGTTTAGAGAGATAAGCTCTCTGGAAGACTGGGGTCAGAAGCTAGAAAGTTCACCAGGTTGTCCGTCTTCCTGAGGGGTGAGAAAGTGAGGGTTGCCTAGTCGAGACCCCGACCAAACATTCCACACCCTCTTCTGAATTTTGCTTGAACCTCTTGCAGCTCCCTGACGAGGAACTGCTAAAATTGTTGTGCAATGCTCTTTAGCAAAATTTTATTGGCACGCAATATCAATGATATCGTTCTACAATTTGAGCATGTTGCTGGATCACCTTTCCTTGCAATGGATACACATAAGGATCTCTCTCAGTCAGTTGGCCAATTAGCTCTCTTCCAAATTCCCTATCATTGACGGGTGAGTGCTTCCTCGGCTTGCTGGATTATTTTCATTGATGTCTCATCAATTCCTGGAACTTTATTTTTGGAAATAGCAGCTGTAAACCTTACACCTGGGTTCAAAACCTTGTTGGAATAAACTATAGCACATTAAAGACATTGACAAGGATTAATTGAATCAGAATGTGTGAATTGTTGACTGTAAGACTACAATCTGCTCTGTGTATCTTCGCCTAATTCCCAGTAAGAAGCTTTAAAAGAAAAGATTAGTCCGGTTTCTAAGCAAAGAAGAAGAAAAGCAACATTGGCAGTCTCAAGTTAATCTCTTCAGTGAGTAATTAAATCACGAGGTCACCTTGCTTCCCACGGCTCCATGCTTCCTCCTCCCTCAAAGAAGAACCGGTCCCCCTTTGCCTGGAAAGTGGAATCATCTGTGTCCCATTTGTGGAACAAGGGTCAGGTCTCATTCATTTCTGAATCTCTGAGGGGACCCTCAGAGTGCCAGGCACACAATATGATTCTTCAGAAAGATTTGTCGAAAGAAATATCCTTAAGTCTCCATAGCTTTATGTCTCAGACCAGTCTATACAAGTGTGTAAGTCTGGGTGGGCTGGGGAAACAAATTCATAGACATGCATATGGATACAAGGGAAAGGTTTATATACAAGAGGAATGGAACATTGAGAAAGCCTCCCAACCCAGTCCAGTCCAAGGTCACAAGTCCGATATCAGTCCATATGTCTGATTCCAGTCTATAAAGTCTCCTTTCAACTTACAAAGCACGTGCAATGACACAAGGACATTCTAGAAGGATCTCAGTACTGGCAGGAATCTCTCTGTGGCTTCCCATTGCCAGGGCTCAGGGTCCATCAGCAGTATCCATTGGCAGCAGAAGCAGAGGTCTGGTTCCATCAGGGTAAGCAAGCCCATGTGGCTTCTCCTCTGACTTCTCCAGGGTCCAGGACTCAGGATCCATCAACATGCCACCATCCTGTCTTGTCGGTAAGGCTAACTCCCAGAGATTGCGTCAAGTCTCTCTTCTCCAATTGGGAAATACCAAGAGACTTCCCAGAATTCTCAGGAGAAAGCCATGCCCACACAGAGGCCTCACGGGCTACCTCTAGATCGACAGGTTAGATTCCACCTCTGCGCCCCCAATCATGAGATTGACACACAAGTACATGACTGCCACAACAAGTGTTTGTAAGGTTGGGGTGATGTGTTGCTTTCTTGGCTCAAACAGATGGCGCAGCTCTTTTGGAAGGATGCAAAGGAGGCTGCCAAAGTTGTGAGGGGTGCAGCGGCCATTTGGGGGGCGGGGGGCAATGCTTCTGAACATTTAAAAGTTAAAAAGCCTTCTTCTGAGTCCCTTCCTTTCCCAGGCCGACTAATTCAGCCGTGAAGTCACTGGGTGAGGAAGAGCAAGGTAGGCATCTACGCTAAGGTGGTGGTCTTCCTCAGTGTTCTGGGGCAGGGTGGCCGTGAGATGATTTTGTGTCAACTTACTTGGAGTTGCCTGACTGTGTCCGCAGATGGAGTCAATCAGATCCCAGGCCGGTGATGCCTCTTTGGAGACCTGGCCTTTTACTGGGGAAACTGAGAAGTCTCCCCCGACCCCACCCCTCTCGCTGCCACTCTGCCTTCCTGCTTGCTGGGACTCTGCTGTGGGTCCTGAGAGTCGCGGGCACCCTGCCATGTCCCCACTGACTTTGGATTCTTGGGTCTGGGATCTTTCTTCTTCCTGGTTCACCATTCTGCATCACCAGCAGGGGGCCGTGTGAGTCTGAAGATGGACTAGCTTCAGACCTGGGGCTTTGCCTTCAACTGGGCTGGAATGCCTTCTTGCTATACGACTTCTTTCTTATAGACAGATGAGTGTTACTGGACTGTTTCTCTCGTCCACCTGGCCTAACACAGGCAGTATGTCACAATTCGAGTGTGACAAGGAGGACATGCACGTGGGAATGGTCTAAAGCCAAAGCCACATACCAGAGAACCAGCAGGGTGAAGAGGGCATCCAGGCAGAGATGAGGGAGAGGGGCCAGGCTGGCACTGAGCACCAGGCAAAGCTGAGGAGGGAGGCTGGCCAATTAAGGGAAGAGAAAGACTTTGCAGTGGGAAAGTCTGGCAGCCACCACCTTAATCAGGGGAGTGAAGTGAACCACAGGGCCGATGGAGCCAATTGAACGCGCGTGCCTCCTGATAAGACGTGGTGAGCCTCACACTGCCTCTCTCTGTCTCTTCAGTGTTGCTGCCAAAGACGCAGAGCCTGAATCTAATAACGAGGAACATCAGACCAACCCAAACAGAGGGGCATCTTACAAAATAAAGATCTTGTCGCTCCTGAAATGCAAAGGTCAAGAAAGTCAAGAAAACAAAAGCGCTTTGTTCTTCGAGAAACTAATATACAATGATTTCAACCTTAAGGCCATTTCACATGTTTCAAATAATTTTTTTTTTTTTTTTGTGGCATCACTGCTCCGGTGGTGGAAGTAGGAGGCCCAGCCCCACTGCTGAAATTGAACCTCCGTCCCAGTGGGCCGCAGTCCCGCGCACAACCACTATGCCACCGGGGCTCAGCCCCAAATAATTTTTTTATTAATGTTTTAAATTTTATTTTTTTATTTTTTTTGGGGGGGGCATCACTGCTCTCCGGTGGTGGGAGTAGGAGGCCCAGCCCCACTGCTGGAATTGAACCTCCGTCCCAGTGGGCCGCAGTCCCACGCACAACCACTATACCACCGGGGCTCAGCCCTTAAAATTTTTTTTTTTTAAATAATTTTATTGGAGGCACTTACAGCTCTTATATGTTCAATACATCATCTGTATCAAGCATATTTGCACACATGTTGCCACATTGATATCTAAACATTTTCCACTTGAGCCCTTGGTATAAGCTCCTCTTTCCCCTCCCTTTTTTTTTCTCCAATGAATCATTTTATTGGGGACTCATACACCTCCCCTCACAATCCATATGCACATCAATTGTATGCAGGTCATATTTGCACACTTGTTGCCATCAACATTCTCAAAACATCCTCCCTCCACTTAGACCCCCAGTACCAGCTCCCCATATTTCCCTTCCCCCTCCATGAACCCTTAATTATTAACAAATTGTTATTGCTTTTTCATATCATACACTGTCCAATGTGTCCCTTCTCTCACTTCCCTGTTGTCCGTGCTGTTTCAAATATTTTTAAAAATTATTTTAGTGGGGGCTTGTACATCACTTATCACAATATATAAATACATATACTTGCCAAGTATATGTATTTATACTTTGCATGCCTTTGCATGCCTGCTGCTGTCATCATTCTCCAAATATCTGCTTTTCCACTTGAGCCCTGGATGTCAGCTTTTCATCCTTTCCCCTCCCTCCCTGCTCCCCCCCCCCATCAAATATTTTTTAAATGCAAAAGTGATACATGAGTGTGGTAACAAGTTGAGGAAGGCAGTGTGTCTTGGTTTATCTAGTGCTGCCGTCAAAGGCACAGTCAACGAGCTCTGCTATGACAGAGAGCCTGTGGGTTACAGAAAGATTTCCCCCGGGTTGTCAGCTGCTTGCTAGCTGCTTTGTGAGGCCAGCTGCGTAGGGGGATTCTTCCTGAGGACATCAGACGTCTGGAGCAATCAGACACCGAGTCTGTCCCGCCACAGAGGGGGCTCATGCCCTACTGACACGGGTAGTGATTGTTCCCTGAGGGAGAGTCCAGAGACAAAGTCAAGCCAGCTCAAGGAGGCTCAAGGTTAGACTGCCAGCTTAAATCTAGGATCGCACGTGTTGTCACACGTGTGCCTCTAGCCCCTCCCTTTCCTATTGTGTGTCCACCCCTCGCCCATCCTTTTCCCGTGACGCAATGCTTTATGGTACAACCCCTTCCTGTTAGGGAGGCCGTTACCTGTAATCGGGGGTGGGGAGTGGGGGGCTCGCACGCCCCCCTGCGTATATAAGCCTTGGTTAGGAATGTATTGTCTCCTCCTCCTGCTCTGTGCGCGGATCTGGCTGGTGAGATCATGGTCTTCCCGGAGGTGAGCATGCTGCCACAACATGTGTCTGACTCCTTTATTTTATCTTCTCTCGTATCTATCCCTCCTACCCTCTATGACGTTATTGTAATCTTTATATACTATCCCCATACAGTAGCGCCTACGGACCCAGCAGTTGTTAGAGACTGGTTTATTAAGATCCCAGCTCGTAAGTGGGTGGCTTGAGCACACAAAAACATCTCCTCGTTCAGTTGAGCAGGTTAGAAGTCTGCATTCTGAACACCAGCGCTAGGGAAAGACTTTCTGTTAGGTCTACAGGACGGTCTCCTGGTTCTGTGAAGACCCCCATGCCTTGACCTCAATCTTGCTCTGCGTCTACGAGGTGTCCAGTGTAGGTCCCCGGCTCCAAAGGTCATGCTCGGCTCCCTCATCCTCTTTCTTTCTTTCTTTCTTTCTTTCTTTCTTTCTTTCTCATAGCAAGGGGCAGAGTAGAACTGCCCTGGTGCATCCACCTTCTTGGTAGTAGTGGGGTCTCTTCTCTCTGCACACTTCACCCTCCTTGTCTCTCTTGCAAGACAAAAGGTAGGACTCAAGCAAAAGACTGGAGCACTTGAGCAAGGATGGAACTTGAGTGGTGACTCAAGCTCAGCCCACCCCAATCCTGCTGCGATAATATGTAAACCCCAACCCCACTGGTTCAGTGACGCTTCACAGGCTTCCTGAGACTATGAGTCTTAAGAGAACAGACAGCGGCTCCTGCAGAGCAGCTGGGGCGGGTGAACCACTGAGCTTACAATCAGCAGACCACAGCACCTCGGGGTTCCTATTAACATAAGGAACATACTGTGGGAGTTATAACATATATTACAAACTAGAGGATAATGACATCAGGTCACTAAGTGGAAGGCAACCCTTCAAAGCTGGAGACCCTGACCTGCCTCTTCAAGCCTCCTGCCATCAAGTCAATTCTAACTCTAGCTCAGAGTGACCCTAGAGAAGAGAGCAGAACTGCTCCCTCAGGCTTCTGAGACGTCAAGTCTTGAGAGGAGCAGACAGTCTGTCTGTCTTCTGTGAAGCTGCTAGTAAGTTCCAGCTGCTGATCTTGCAGTTAGCAGGTCACTGTGTAGGCCACGAGTGTGTGCAGAGTGCTTATAAAAGTGATTGGCATGTAGCAGGAGGTGTTGACTGAGTTTCTGTCTACACCCCCCCCCCAAATAGATTATACATCCTAACCCCTAAACTTGCCCCTATAATCCCATCGGGGCACCTGTGGTCTTGGTCATGTCTGTGACACAGGGCTATTTTAGTGTGTGCCCTGAGTGCATCTCTTCGGAGGTCTTAAAAGAGCATAGCTGGGCTGAGCCCCGGTGGCGTAGTGTTTGTGCGCGGGACTGCGGCCCACTGGGATGGAGGTTCAATTCCAGCTCCACGGAGCAAAGGCTGGGCCTCCTACTCCCACCAGCAGGGGCAGTGATGCCCACCCACCCACCCCCCCAAAAAAAGCATAGCTTAGCCCCATGAAGATCCCTCAGGCGAAAAAAGACAGCCTCTTCCTCCAGAGCGCACAGCCATAGAAAGCCTTCTCTCCGAGCTGGCTTCTGGCCTCCTCAACTGTGAGAGAGCGAATGTCTGTGTGTCCAAGGCGGCTGTCTGTGGTGTTTCTGTTACAGCAGCGCTCGCACTCTCCAACAGACTCCGGAGCTGAGAAGCGGGTGCTGCTCTAGCAGACACGTACCCTGTGGATGTGGCTTCAGAAGAGGGTCCCGGGTAGAGGCTGGTTCACTAATGATGAGGATGCATGCCTAGTAGTGAAAGTAAGTGCTTAGTAGTGCACGGGAGACGGCAGCCATCAGCCTCTGCAATTCTAGGGACCGTCCAAGACAGATCCGATGCACAGGGACATGCGTGAACAGAGGCCAGATGAGCTGTGGGCTAACACCAAGCCCATCGCACACAAAGCAAAAGATCGTTTAAAAACCAGACAGGACCGGAGAAGCCTACTGGAGCCACCAGAGACCCCGAAAGTTGTTCTTGACCGTCGGGCAGCTAGAGGGGAAGGAAGAAATGATGACATCAAAGAGTTGAATGGAGGGGTTCACGGGCAG
>PVJH01012116.1:0-12743 GCA_004026705.1 Nesogale talazaci
GTTTTTTACCCTGGTAGGGCAGTGATTCCTCCCTGGACAGGGTTCCAGCAGGTTCACAGTGGGAACCCACCAGGTGCTCCATAAAAGAAAGACCTTCTATTTGTGTAAGAGCTACAGTCTCAGAAACCCACAGAGACAGTTCCACGCTGGGACTGGAGTCAATGTCGACTGGAGGGCGGCGAGTGTCTTGAGTTTCCAGATGAACAGTCGTGGAGATGTGCAAGGCATCTCTCCTTCCTCCACAGGGCTGTTACTAGTCAGTCCAGACTGAGGGCAGTGAGTTTGTTTGCAGTTGGCAGAGTTTAAAATATATTGCTAAAATTAATTTCATCTGTTTCCTTTTACATCTTTACTGTGACTACCGGAAATTTTAAAATTATACACGTGTGCTTGTGTTAGTCTGGGTAAAACAGAGAAATCCACAGAAACTCATAATGTATAAGACAGTTTTATATATAGGGGACGTGTACATTAAGAAAGCATCAACCCAGCCCTGTCCTAGCCCATAAGTCCGACTTAGCCCATGTCTCTGACACCGATCTACAAGCTCCTCAAGCTCATAACACACACACACACACACACACACACACACTCACACCAACGCCGAATGCAGGAGAATCACAGACCAGTGGGTAGAAAATCTTTACAACCAGCAGTGGGGTAAGCATTTCAGCACTGGCAGGGTCTCCACGCTGCTGCTTCGGCACCCAGAGCTGCACCAGGGTAGGTACAGATGACTTCTCCTCAGAGATGTCTCACAGGAAGTGAGCCTTGCCAGCTGAAGCAGGAAACTGGCTAAAGCAGCTACACCTGGTCTGACCATCGGAAAGCCAGAGCCCGGAGAACTAGAAAGGTGAGGCTCACCGAGTCATTTATCTCTCTGCCCTTTAGTTAATCCCACATGTGTTTATCAGCCAGGTTGGCCCAATAAACATGAACTATCTCAGTCTTGCATAACTTTGTTAACGGAGAGTCCTGGTCTACACATTTACCGGCTGGATTTAAAACCCTTAAATAACAGCGACCGCAGCAAGCGATCTGAGAGCGGGGTGAGAATGAAGCAACACAGGGTCCCAGGCCTTGTTCTGGGTGTGGAAAAGCACATCTCTTTTCCTCGAGGACTGGCATTTGCGCTCACCAGGATCTCGAAGAAAGGAGGGTGGGAAGGTGGGAGATCTTGACATGACTCAAAAAAAAAATCATGCTCAAGCCACTTTGAAGAGAGAGCGCGCAAGCTACCTCAGTTTCTGAAGTCCGGCAACGCTCCTGATGCCCCAGCACACAGCATTCTTTAAAGAACTGCCCAGGCGGGGCTAGACCCCGGGCCCCACATCTGTACACTGACACCCTGCTCGCTCCCTGCATGGAGCAGCTAAGTGGTGCACAGTGAGGGGCTTGAGGGCAAATAGTCTGGTGCTGGACACCCCTCCCAAGAAGCCTTCCTCCCCCGGAGCTGTGGTGTGATTGCCAACCCCGGGAGCGTGTGTGATCCGCGGACTTTCTCAAGGTCAGTCTGCTTGGACGTGGTGGCTTACATTAGCACCAGACGCTTCTTGGCACCGGCCATAGGAGCCTTGGCTTCGTGTCTGCTGCAGGAACACCTCCAGCTAACTGGGAGGGTCTGGGGAGGCCAAGCCCCCTGGGTCAAAGCTCCAAGAAAACAGGCAAAGTTTTTAGTGCTCAGGAATGGAAGTTCAGCGGGGCGGTTCAGGGAAGGGCGGGATGTGAGTGGAAGGTGGGCCAGGTGAGGCTGTAGAGGAGGGAGTGCCCAAGGCAGCAGTCTCAGAAGGAGAGGCTTTGCCCAAGGTGTGAGGAGCATCTGCTACTGCATGTGAACATGACCTGAAGTCCTGGGCCACATCCTCTCATCTTCTGGGACTTGGTTCCTCTGTGGAGAGTTTCCCTGAGATGAGAGAAAGCGTCTTCTGCAATACACACACACACACACACACACACACACGCACACACTAAAGCCAGTGCTTCATGTACTGAACCTTCTGCCTCCAAACGGTCTCCTTCTCTCCTCTCCCACGACCAGCTCAGGGTCTCATTAATAACTACCCCAAACTTGGGCAGCAACCTCTGCATTAAAAACAATGAAGCTTAATCAATTAAAACCAGAAAAGAGTGCTTGATACAAATGATGTATTGAATGTTATAACAGCTGTAAGAGCCCCCAATAAAATCATTGAAAGAAAAAAAAAAGATGGACAAGTAGAACTTTGGTCCTAATCACTGATTGTCTACGTGGCCACAGGGCAGCGTCTGCAGGATGGATGTGAAGGATGTTAAGATGATGGCTCTCTGGAGAAGAGGCACCCGGGAAGAGTGGAGGGCAGGTCCCACTTGGAGGAAAGACTAGAAGTCAGGACATTCCATTGGCATAATGGAAAAATATGCATTTGATTTATATAGAAACCATCATTTTCTAACTAATTTATGTCAACCAAAACCAAAACCAGCAGTAAGACAAATATAAAAAAAAAAATTTATGGATACATGTCACCCAGTATATCTAAAATCCAATGCTATTCCAAATAAATTGCCTATACAATTTCCCTTGAAAAGCGATTCTGAAATTCACATGGAAAGAAAAGCTTTAAGAAGGACCATGGTTGTTTAGAAAATGATACCTCTAATCTAATAAACGCTAAAAAACAAAATCTATATCAGACCTATTGCATTGCAGTCATTTCTGACACATGCTTTACTGAGCAGAACCACTCCATAGGGTTTGCTCTCTGTAATGCTTCCTGAAGCAGACCACCTGGCCTTTCTTCCTCAATGCCCTCAGCTGGGATCGAACCACCAGGTTAGCAGTTGAGCACAAGCTGTGTGTGCCACCCAAGGACCTTACTAGATATTAAGGACTATTAAAAACCCTAGCAATTAAGGGAAAGACCAGAACCAGCACTTGGCGTTGTTAATTCTACTAGACCTAGTACATTTAACACAAGTAGGGAGAAAGTGGGGGTAGAGTAAGCACAGTGATGGCACCATGGGAAGTGCCATCAAAGGGAATTATTTAGAATTAATACAATTAAGCATTGTTATAATATCAGGGTAAAAATAAAGTTATGATTCTTAACCAGAAGGCATAAAAAGAAATTGACAAGTTTGACTGCATAAATATTTATTTTATTTTACATTTGGGGGGAGGCCTCATTGCCCTCAGGTGGTAGGAGTAGGAGGCCCAGCCTTTGCTCCATGGAGCTGGAATTGAACCTCCATCCCAGTGGGCCGCAGTCCTGCGCACAACCACTATGCCACCGGGGCTCAGCCCTGCATAAATATTTAAAGAACAAAATTTTACATGAGAAAAATATGAGAAAAATCAGAAGATATCTATTTTAGCAGCAAAAGGCTAAATTTTCTATTAGATTAGTCGATTCTAGAAACTGAGACAAAAGCTCTAGTAATATAATAGAAAAATGACAGACATAAAAGTTGCTTTTAGATAATATGAGATGTTCAATTCCTTTCATTATATGAGAAATCTAAATTAAACCTACAATGAGATGTAGATTTTGATAAAGATCACACACTCTTTTTCTCTCTCTCATGTAAACAAACTAAAGTTCTTATTCCTAAAATCATGAGCTTATTCCAAACAGAACCTGTTTAAACATGTCTGTGTAATCAATGAATCATTTACAGTGAATATATAAGAAAGACATTTTTACTTGGTTAGGTTGTTTTTTTAAAAAGATTTTGCCAAAACAGTGGTTTTTGAGGGGATGAGCTGGGTCTTTTAAATTCCAGGCAGAGAAAGATATATATATATATATATATATATATATATATATGTGAGTGTGTGTGTGTGTGTGTATACACACATGTATGTATACATACATATATAGATACCAATAGGGAAATATATCTATATACATATACTTATATGTTAAGTATTAAGGTAGCAGATGGACATTGGGCCTCTGCTCAGTGTTCTCTCAACTCCAGGACACTTTCTTCTAATAACCTGGCATTTCATGATGCTCACATTCCTGACACAATTGCTGAAGATAAAGTGGGTGCATAAGCAAATGTGGTGAAGAAAACTGATGGTGCCCGGTTATCAAAAGACATAGTGTCTGGAGTCTTAAAAGCTTGAAGATAAATAAGTGGTCATCTAGCTGAGAAACAACAAAGCCCACATGGAAGGTTTCCCCTTTGAGGTTATTTTTTGTTTTGCCTTGTAATGATTGTTTTTGTTTGTTTGCTTCTGATTTGTTTGTATATTCTGCTGCATAGGAAATCCCGGAGAAGTAGATATATTGAGACAGACTGGATGGGTAGTTGCTTAGGGGCATGGCAGAGGAGGAATTAGTGAGTATAGGGTTGACATGAGTTGGAGTTGGGGGTGATGATTGCACAAATCTTAATATAATGGAACATTTAAACTGTATGGTCTGGGAAGGATATGCCAATAAAACTATTAAAATGTTACAAATGTCAGCAAACACCACGTATGGAAATTCGTAACTGGGAATCTAATTTGTCGTGTAAATTAACCAAAACCACAACACACACACACACACACGTACACCAAAAAACTGAAAAAAACTCCCTCTGGGTGAAGTTTTTCCTGAAAGGTGAGCATCAAGTAACTTGCTCTGAGTTAGTGCACCCAGTGGTATTGTCTTAGGAACGTTCCCTCTGGTCAGAGTGAATTTTTTTGTAAAAGCAGTTTTGCTCAAAACTTGTTCTTTTGGGATGGTCAATTTAAGAGGGCAGAATGTGGCTGTGAAATTTTGTTTCCTGCTCAGGAAAAATGTCACAGAAATTCTTGTGATGTTGAACACAGCTTACAAGGACAGCGATATGGTAAAACTGAGTGTACTAGTATGTTTCTCATTTCAAAAAGGGTGCAATGTCGATTGATTATAAACCTCATTATGGACATTCATCAACTTCCCAAATGAATGAAAATGTCCACAAAATTCATGCACTTGTGCTTGAAGACTGACAGCTGACTACTGAAGAGATGGGAAAGTTATCTGGACTCTCTTGAAGCTTGGTTTAGTGAATTTTAACAGATTTTGGAATGTGATGGTCACTGTGAAATCTGTGCCTCAGGTTCTGACTGACCAGGAAAAAGAGTGTTGAGTGGAAACATGCCGTGCTTTGAAAGATCAGCTCCAAAACGACCCAGATTTTTATCCCAAGGTCATTACTGGTGATGAGCTATGGTGCCGTTCCCACAATCCCAAAAGCAAACACCCATCAAACCAGTGGAAGACACCATTGAAACCTCTTCCCCTCCCTCGCCTCCAAAACTTGCCAAGTGAAATCAAAGATCAAGATGATGCTCATTGTTTTTTTTTGTTTTTTGCTTTTTAATGTGAGGAGAATAGTGCATTTGGAGTTCATTCCACCAGGTCAGACTGTTAATCAAGCTTTCTATTTAGAGATTCTGAAAAGATTGTGTAACAGTGTGCGACAAAAAGGCCTGTTTGTGGCAGACGGAGGATGGGTTTTGTCACCACAACAATGCAGCTGCTCATAAAGTCATCTCAGTGCACCAGTTTTTAGCAAAAAACAGCATACCTTTCTTGCCCCAACTCACCTGATCTCAGCTTGTGCAACTTTTTTTTTAATGTGAATGAAATGGGGACTTAACAAGGGCAACTTAGAAGAGGTAAAGAAAAAAAAAAGAGGGAGGTGTTGTCAGTTATCCAAACAGATGAGTTTGAACAATGTTTCTAAGGGGGCCAGATCCAAGCCAAGCTATGTTGACTGCCTCCCCAGAAGAATGTAACACAGAGGACAGCATTAAAAATATAGCCTGGGGAGAGTGGTGGGTCTGTTTGTCCAGAATGCATGGGCAGTGCGGGGTGGGGCAGAGGAGAGGGGAAGAAAGACTCATCGTGGCTCACCAATCCCTGGGGATGACATCCCTGCTTGGAGCAGCCAATGCACAGAGAGGATCATAGGGTCAGCTCCACCAGGAGATGTTCGCTCACTGATCCACAACACTGCAGAGGCTAACAATGAAGACACAGCGCAAAGTGTGCCCGATCTGCCCCAGGCACAACAGGGTGAAATGAGAAGGGAATGCAACAGGGCAGCAAGGGAGCAAAGTAATGAAGTCCCTGAGGCATCCTGTAAAGCACTTTCTGACTCAGGGACAGGGCTTTGCACCTCATCAGACATGACTGAAAAACATTCCGAAGTGTCAGCAGACATACCTGGAGCTATCTATAAGTTTTGTGTTTTTTGGGGGGAGGGGAGTTGCTTTTTATTTCTTTCACCCTATGTCTATCTATATAAGATAGGCAGGATAAACAAACGCGAGGAGAAAACAATAGGACAGACTGTCTTGGGGGGACATGGGAGAGGAGGAGGTGTGGAGGGAGAATGTGGACTCAACAGAGAGGCAAGGGAACTTGATGGTGAGGAAAGCATAAAATACTTGGTGGTTTTGGTCAAGTGTAATGTAGTTGAGAGGTATTACTGTGAGCTGAATAAAGAGTGAGCATGATAGTGGGTCGGGAGGAAGGTGAAAGGAAATAAAGGCAAAGACCTAGGAAACAAAAGTTACTTATAGAGGTATATGCATGGATACATGTAATTATATTACTTTAAAATTATAAAGGTCAATGTACATATATGTTAAATATTAAGATAGCTGACAGATTTTGGCCTCTACTCAAGGTCTCCCTAAACACAAGAAGACTTTATCCTAATAACCTGGGCCCCTTTTGATACTCACCTTCCCAACGTGATTGATGAAGACAAGGTGGGTGCATAAGCAAAAGTGGTGAAGAAAACTTAAGATGCCTGGCTATTAAAAGATATGGTTTCTGGGGTATTAGAGCTTGTAGATAAACAAGTGGTCACCTAGTGAGAAGCAACAAAGACCATGTGGAAGAAGCACACCAATCTGTGTGATCATGAGGTGTTGAAGGGATCAGTTATCAAATAATTATGTCAGAGTGAATGAGGGAGTTGGAGTAGAGGGCAAAGTAGACAATTGAACATCTCCTCACAGAAGGGTCATAAGGAAAGGATGAGTCAACCAGGGTAAAGTATAGCACCGACGAAACACTTATCAATCCTCTAGTTTCTGAATGCTTCTCCCTCCACCACTTTCATGACCCAGTTCTATCTTACAAATCTGACTCAACCAGAGTTAGCACATTGATATAAAAAGCTATGAACACATGGAATCCAGGACAGATCAAACTGTCAGGATTGTTAGTAAGAGTAGCAATACCATAATCATAGGGAGAGAAGAGGGGGAGAAAGGGGGAACCCATCAAAAGGTTGGATATATAACTTCCCTCCACCAGAGAGGTGCATAACAGAAATGTGGGTGAAGGGAGGTTAGATACAAAAGAACAATAATATATAATTGATCAAGAATTCAAGATAGAGGGAGGTTAAGAGAGGGGAGAGAATAAAAGAGTTGATACTAAAGACCCAAGTAGGAGGAAAATGTTTTAGAAATGATGATGGCAACATATATAAAGGTGTGCTTAATACAATTGAATGGATTATGATTCTTAAGAGGCCCTGAATAAAATGATTAATAAAAAAATGTTTCTAAGAATGGAATTGCAGATTTGTCAAATTAAGTGAAATGGAGTGCACTTTAAAAGTAATAAGGTCGTTTTGCTAAGCAATATATATAGCTTTTGAGGGAGTTCAGGTTTTTGGGGGTACCCCTTGTTTTTTTTCACAGCACTCACAGGGAAGGGGCCGGACAGAGAGTAAGAGATTGTAGACAGGATGGTCAGAAAGCATCTCTGAAAAGGGGACTCTCAGGCCTAAAAGACAAGGAGGTATGTATAGGCAAAATGTAGCAGTTTTGGCAATCCCTTCTATAAATGGCTGGAACAGAACATGGTTGGCTGAAGTCAAGACGCACATTCATCAGTGAGGTTTGAGGGTGGTGAGAAGTGATAGAAGATGAATTTGGAAAAGACAGTGATGCCATACATGTCTTCACGGCTATGTCCGTAAGTTCCTATTTTATGGGTAAAGAAGACGGCAGCCTGGCAAACTCTGGGGCGGGCCCACCGTGTCCATTAGGTGAGTCGGGGAGAATTGCCTGGGTTTGAATGCGGTGTGGGTGGGTCCAGCTTGTTCAGGTGAGTCCTTTCAGAGCAATAATTGAGCACTTGGTTATTGAAACGCACCGGTGGGCCCAGGGACCTACTTGGTTGTTGAAACGCACCGGTGGGCCCAGGGACCCGGGGACTCAAGTTCTCGGCCTACCCAACCTCCTGGGGCACCTCTACTTTGCCCCCCAGGATCCCTCCATGCTGAATGTGCTTGGCTGCACACAACAGCGGGTTTTCTCTGCTGTGACACCAAGCAGCAGAGTTCTCTCTATCCCTACCTGGCTTTGGAGAGGTGTCCTAAGGCAGAAAGGGGTGAAGCCAACACGCGCCTCCCCGGCCACCGTCAAGTAGACTGCGATTTGGGGTCTTAGCAGCCCCGGACAGCGATGAGTGTGTTGTTCCTATTTGAAGCTTGTGGTGGTCGGCCACTCAGCAGAAAGTAGCTAACATCAGACGTCCTTTCTGATTCTCAGTACAAGCTCCAGCGGGCCTCTTGGGAATTCCAGATTGAGGCTCACCTGATCCAAACCCGGCACTGTCTGGGAGGAAGGAGCCCGCGGGACAAGCACGGAGACAAAAGCAGCGAGGGGTGGGCGAGGCGCGGAGGCCGAGTGCAGCTGGGCCACAAGGCTTCGGAACATGTCAACGAGCAGAAAATAATAGTTTTGATTGCTGCTCGTTGCACCAGTAGTGTGTACACTGGAGGGGGGGTTATGGTTTCTAAGGAACTGCAGTTAGCCTCTTCTGTCCTGGCACAAGAGATACCTGCAGTCCGAGGCTTTCCCAGGGGTTCCCTCGAGGGTGCACTTTGAGAGTTCATCATCTTACGCTGCAATGTTACTCTGCGTCAGCAAAGGCAGTAAGGGTTTTATTCAACTGTTTCATTATTACGAGGGAGGGTTTGAGAACTAGCAAGGCAGCTCATTTACACGCAAGACTCTTAACTGTGGCACATTTTAAGGTAGCCCAAGCCTGACATTCTGTACTAAATAAACCATTACTAAGAAGTACATGACCTAGTGTTACCTTTTCCCATTAAAATCTCCAGCTGTGCAGTGTCAGAACATCTTAAAACCTTGTTTGAAATACCTGCCCTCTTTCCAGACATGAGGAAAAGAATTGTTCCGAGAGTTAATGGGGTCCAATTTGATTTAATGATTCTTTCTGATGGTATGTCAGGGTACCCAGGGAAGTTTATATTTGTGGAAGGCTGGGGAGTGGTCTGAGGTGTGTGTGTGTGTGTGTGTGTAAGGTAGGCAGTGGGGACAGACAGGACACCTATGGCACCAGAACTGACAGAAATGTCAGATTATGTTCTAGTGGCCTTTCGTAACTTATAGTCACTGAAGTTGATTAGCATCCACTGAGCTCTTTATATAATGCTATACAATTATCCACACTTGATTTGGCCCTGATGTTGCAGAATTAAAAACAGCTGGAGAGACCCTTCCTTGGTTGTGAACCACCTGACTATCTACGGCCTCCTCCAGGGAGTTCCAGGTACTAGCTGAAACGAAGGGCCAGACACAGGGAAGCCCGGCAGGGCTCTGGCTCACGCCCAGCTCCCTCTGTCTCGGGTTGATTGAGAGCAACCTTCCTGGGCTGACAGACCAACCCACTGATTTGGTCTGCTAGGCAGATGACTTCCGTTCGCGAGGCGAGAGAAAGGAAAACAAACATGAACAAAAAGGAAGACGTTAAGAGCCTGGCAGTGCATCACCGACCACTGATGTGATAGGGAACGCTGACCTTCCCGAAGCTTCACATTCCTCCTCTGTAAAATGGGAAACTAGTACTTCATAGAACTGTTACTTGGGTGAAATGAGTCAACGGGAGAAATTTGCCTGTTCTATGATGGTCAACTGTTTTTAGGTGTTTGTTTTTATTGGTGATAAAAAGCATCTATTCTTAGAAAAATCTGATATTCAGAATGACTTGACACATTTTTCTAGTTTGGTGAAGGGAGAACAAAACACTTGAGAAGTGTACACCTTATGCTAAAATACAGCAGGAGAGTGTAGAGATCGTTTCTGTCTGACACAGTAGTCATCTCCTCCACTTCTCCCCAAACTTGGGAATAAAACAGCTAATTAAGTACACAGATGCGTATACTGGATTCTCAAGTTTTAAAAAACAGAAAACAGCGTGCCTCTATGTGTGCTTTGTGCTTGTGCTTTTACAACGTGCCCTCCACATATTTGAATGTTTCCCATGCTCTTTGGCAGAAGGTTATGTATTCTAACTTCTAATGCATTTCCAGCTTTGTCACCATAACTGGTCGTAATGATGACCCAGCATTACTGGGAAAAGAAGAGGTATTCTTTGTAAGAAGACATGAATTCTGGGCTGAGCCCCGGGGGCGTCGTGGTTGTGCGCGGGACGGAGGTTCAATTCCAGCAGTGGGGCTGGGCCTCCTACTCCCACCACCCGAGAGCAGTGATGCCCCCCCCCCCAAAAAAAAAAAAACAAAACAAAAGAAGAAGATGTGAATTCTAATCCCGACTTTCTCTTGTTAATGTTCTCTCTCACACACATGCAATCTACTACACTCATTCCACATCACCCCAAACATTACGCAAGGAGTCAAGGACAAGCACCGGCCCCAATGTCAACACTCAGAAAACCACGAGATGGTGGTTCAGAGGAGAGCAGGCACGGTCAAGCCCTTTCTTGAGGTTTCTGAAAAACTCTGGAAAAGTGTGCACGCAAGTAAGGGGGATGCTTCCTATTACAGTCCCCCCGCCAACAGGACCACGTTAGCCAGCAGGCTTTGCTATTTCTGAGTGTTGTCACCTCCAGAAACCGTACAGAAAGACAGTTGGTTTTACTTAAATTATTTAAAACATGTATATCACAAAAGGCAAATTGACGTCATGCTTTACTTCAGGTAAAAAAAAAAAACTTTCTGCAAAATTGGCACGGAAGTTGATTTAAGTTCTTAATAGCAAGGAGATACATCCAACTCTAAGCAGAATGAACACACAGTCATAATACATAGCGAATCAAAATTATTTCCTTTATATAATCAGCAATGAGTAACTCCAGAGGTAGTATGGCAGAAACGAGCAAGGGTCCTATCAGGTCACAACCAATGATGAAATGAAATTCATTCTTTTTTTTCTGTGGTGTTGGCCATAAACTGTTGTACACATCGAAGACCCAAATAAAACCATTCTCGGCAGAAATCTTGGCCCATTCATTCAACTAGCATATTAATTTACAACTTTCAAGACTACAGATATAAAAATGTAAAGTATAAAATTATGTAAGTTTGAAATGGTTTTAATTGTATGCATTAAAAATATTTACATTTCCCAGGACTTCTTGACAAAACCCCTTTGCAATATAATTCTACTCTAAACTTTTATTTATAAAATGAGGCTCATTTATGAGAGTTCAATGAGTGTTATGCTGCAAATTACTTACATTCGTTCGGTAAAATATTTTTAAGAACTTTTCCTATCAAAGGTAGTTTACATTGGATTCTCTGAAACCCAATAATGCCCACAGATGAGCTGCTTAGAATTCATTTTCTTCCAGCTCGCAAAGCACTGTGACAAGGACAGTGCTGTTAAGTGCTCTCCTCTCCCTCACGTTGTCACTGCTCCTGTGTGCACATGGTGAAATAAACACATATGCAGCATGTCCATGTTTTGATATGTATTTTTATTTCCCTGCAGTTTTCACTTATCAAGAACAAGTAACAGGGAAAGTTGTCTGAACTAGTGCATAAACAAACATTCTGAAACACCACTACACGTATCTAATTTACAAGAACCGTATAAAAAAAGTCACTAAAACACTACACTATGAAGGTGTCCAACGCTTACAGTCAGACTTTTTCCAACCCGTTACTTGCCTTGTAGCCACAGGAAAACTTTCCAAAATTGAAAAGACATTCTTGCCACAACCCTCCCCCCCTCCCAACACCTGGGATGGCTCGATATCTAGACTTCCAATAATTATTGCAATGATATAATGCAATACAGAGCTGGTAAAATATTCTTTATGTGATGTGTTGCAGTTTTAAAGCCAGTTAAAATACGCAGTCTTCAGATAAAATGTAATCCTTGAAAAATTTTCTTTATCTGCACAGCTTAAATGTGCTAGATGCATAATTTTTCCTAGTCCATTTTTTCTGTGTAATTATTTTTGTATAAACTGGTATTATAAATAGAAATATACATTCAAAATATATGGAAAAGTGAGTTACTACATTAAATTTGCATGTATCGATCCATCCCTTTCCCCTGCACAGTAATAGAAAATACTATTTTGCCTTGAACTTCATATTTGACAGTGAAATGCCACTAAAGTATTTACCAAAAAGTCCATCTAGTCAAATTGTGAAACAAAATGAACCAAGTGAAAACTTTACGTTCCTTTAGAAAAAAATTACAAGAATTTCATTTCCTAGCTATGAATCTTTAAGGTATTAGACACAACGTTGGATTTAGTTTTACAAGATACAAAATGTAAACATGGCAAAATAAATAGTTAAAACAAGTGACACAGGATCCCGTTTCATGCTCATGATCCCATCAAAGAATTATTTTTAAAAATCCATTCAGTTGCAAATTCAAGTGCAAAAGCATGATGATGAATATCTACTATTCAAGTAACAGAAATAATATTGATGATACAAATAAACTATTTTACAAGGTAGTGATTTTCCCA
>PVJH01012116.1:12843-45956 GCA_004026705.1 Nesogale talazaci
AGGATGAGCATTCTCTACAAGAAGATATTAAGTATTTACAGGAATTTTAAATGTAACAAAATGTGTGTTTTGCAAGAATATAGGTACAGATCCAGGACAGGAGTGAGGAAGCTTTCTTCAGCTCAGAATTCCTAATCACTTGATGATAATTATTTATTTAGGAAAGGCAAAAATTTAAAAGTTATTTCAGTAAAAGCCAAGGATAAACTTAATTATTTGTAAGAACTATAACTGGATAATCAAGGCTTTCTTTTTCTTTTTAAAGACAGGGCACGTGATACTTAAAATAACCATGAGGAACATGGTATTACTTAAATTCCTTCTCTTTAAGGTTTTACAGTCAGGTACTTATCAACACATATAAGTCTTTCTTCCCCTCCCTTTCTGATTCACTATTCTTTTTGCATCATAGAAAACAAGATTTAAAAAAATCACATTCCCGACGAGGTGCCAATGGGATCAGGTATCAGGCATTAAAGAACTAAAACATCATTGTAAATGAGGGGGGAGTACAGATTGGGGACCCAAAGCTCATCTGTAGCTGACGAGACATCCCATTACAGAAGGTTCATAGGGAGGAGACAAACCAGTCAGGATGACATGTATCAACAATTAAACATACAAGTTTCCTCTAGTTTTTAAATGCTTCCTCTCACCCACTATCATGATCCCAATTCTACCTTACAAATCCTGTTAGACCAGAGGATGTACCCTGGTACAGACAGGAACTAGAAACAGGAGGAATCCTGGACCGATGATCCCTTTAAGACCAGTGCTGACAGGGTGATACCAGGAGGGTGGAGGGAAGATGGGGAAGAAAGGGGACACCAATTATAAGGATCTACATATAACCTCCTCCCTGGGGCACGGACAACAGGGGAGTGGGTGAAGGGAGACATTGGATGGTGTACGATCTGATAAGAATAATAATAATTTATATATTATCGAGGGTTCATGAGGGAGTGGGGAATGGGGAGGAAGCGGAAAAAGTGAAGAGCTAACACCGAGGGCTTAAGTGGAAGGCAAATATTTTGAGAATGATGGGGGTAACAAATGTACAAATGTGCTTGACATACGGTGGATGGATGTATGGATTGTATATAAGCCCTCGAAAAATGATTAAAAAAAAATCACATTCCAAAATACATGATCGGACTTAGCATCAGAAAATCCGCAACCCAAATTTGCTCATAGATTATGTTAATATTCCTTGTGCCTAATACTGAATTCATTGCCTTTAGGTTGATTTCAACTAATAATGACCCCAAAAGACAGAGTAGAACTGCTCCATAGGACCGAGAGGAGCTAGAGACTGCCTCACTGGCCGGGGGCTCTAACCACTGCCTCACAGTGAGCAAGCGGCCAACGTTTAACCCACCGAGGCTCCGGTACCATGTACTGAAGGAAGCAGTGAACTTAATGGGCACGCTAACCTTGGAAACGTTCGAAGCTACGAACACGGCGGGGGGGGGGGCGGATAGTGAAAAACAGGAAGTCATTCCAGGAGATGAACTGACACAGCGAAAACGGCATCGAGGGGCTGGCACTGAAGAACAAGGGGGAGGAGAGCCCGGGCCCAGGCGGGGGCTCACCGTGTTGTACACAGACAGGGTCACCGTAAGTCTGAAGAGACTTGGCAGCACCTAACAAGAGGGAAATCTCAAATACAATTCTTGGATGCATCTGTCAAACATCTGACGCTTATTCAGAACTGGCTGGGGGCTACCATCCTACCAGCTAACTCAAGTCAAGAAAATCACACAGCTTCTCACTGAGAGCCTCACTACCTGTCCACGGATCCTCTGCTTTAGTAAGAACTGTCTTTTCCCCCCTATAGAACAGCCAGAACAAAAAGACAGAGCGACGCTTGAAATACCACCTCCCCACCCCCAGCGCCCGCGCACACACCTGGCTATGCTGCTGATGGCACTGCTGGGAGTAACCTTTGGCACTCTGTCCATACTGGCAGCAACTGTGGCAAGTTTTAAGGCTGTTGGCGATGGTGCTGAAGTCCTTGTATTGATGTGCACATTGACTGGCGAAACAACACTGACATTATTGAGGTGCACGGCACTGGTCAGGCAGGAATTGTTCATGGGAAGGGTTTGCGGGCTGCTTGTGCACAAGGCTGGGATTAAGTGGTTTGTAGTGGTGTGGCCAACTGTCCTTACAAGTTGTACAGCTGAAATCCCTGGGTTGGAT
This sequence comes from Nesogale talazaci, assembly GCA_004026705.1. Lineage (NCBI taxonomy): Eukaryota > Metazoa > Chordata > Mammalia > Afrosoricida > Tenrecidae > Nesogale > Nesogale talazaci. The sequence goes on from PVJH01012116.1 coordinate 15,046, forward strand.
GATAAAGCCATACTGGTGGAGTACAATGGTTTAGAGGTTCCTGATAAAAGACAAAAAATATCATTTGATTTATGCTACGGGGCACAGATAAAGCTCTTGAAATGTTAACACTGAAAATCAATGCGAGCATTATGAGTCTAATTAAATAAAAAGTTACTTTTACCCACTACAGCCTCTCAAAAGAGACCTTCTGGATATTATATTAGGCTCGCACAAAGGAGACTTGCAAGTACTTGGTTGCCTCCATGCCGGGCATTTTGGAGGTGAGCAGAGTGAGGCAGGGAGGCCCTGGTCGGAGCTCCTTTTTGGAGAGTGAAGGTAGATAGGAACGGGTGAGGTCTCTCCTTTTTTCCTTTTCTTTTTTGGGCATCACTGCCCTGGTGGGAGTAGGAAGCCCAGCCTTGCTCCTGCAGAGAGCTGCTGCTGCATTTGACCCGCCAACCCTGTGGGCCGCAGTCCCGCACACAACCACTACGCCACTGGGGCTCAGCCCCAGACTAATGGCTTAGAGTTCATCTTTTTACCAATGCAATGCAATGCAATGCCTGGGTGAGTCCATGGTGATGGGTGCTGATCAGCTCCATGGGTTAGGATGACATGAGGAGAGGTGGCAATTCCCCTCACGCTAACCCTTAGAAACAACATAGAGAACTGATGGGCCTCGTTTACAACATTTTTTCCTTTGAATTTAAAAGTATTTAAAAAGCAAAACTATACCCAAATCGATGAGTTACAACTGGAAGCTAGTGGCACCACATGAAAGCCTGACCTTACCTGAAGGCTGGACAACACCGTTTATGTTGTTGTGGGCAATGCTCTGCTCCTTGGCCACCTCACTGCGACTTGGAACAGGTGCACTGACCACTGCAGATGCAGCAAAGTGGGCGCTGGCTGAGTCAAGTGTTTTAGACATGCAGTCAGATGTGCTTGAGCCCTACAAAATTAACGAAGTGAGACTCTCAATTTGCAAAATGCAGTACCAGGAACGTGCTACAGAATATGGCAAATCTAAGAGATTATTGATTTCTAATTCTAAAAAGCTACACATGATTAGCTATAGCGACCCATGACTTCAACAATTTCTGGCATGGGAGAGACTAAACACAGGACACATACTATTCCTGAAAAAGAGAAGATGTGGAGGTGGGGGGGGGGGGGGGGGCATGGATAGGGGAAGAAAGGTCTTTATGCTCCATAAATTTTCCTTATAAATACTATGATCTAATTGAAATCACAGAGATGATGAACAGTCACTTTTGCCACAATGTCAAAATGAATCTTGGCCTAACCTTGCGGTAGACGGATATATTTTAGGCTGATTACACAAGAGACTCAGAAAAAGCAAAGAGAGGTGAGCCAATGACCATTCCTCCTTGTTTCTAAGATGGTACCGTTTAACTGTTACTAATATTCGATAGTCCTGGATTGTGGGCCAGCAGTTTGAAATGACAGCCCATTCCTCAAGAGAAAAATGGGGTTTTCAGCCCTCACGCACAGTGACTATTCTGTCAGAGACTCACAGAGGCGGTTCTATTCTGTTCCACAGGAGCACGATGAGTCAGTACTGACCCAATGAAGTGATTTGCTTGGTTTTTTAAAAACTAGTCACTTAAATCACATAAATTAATTGGAAAGGAACACATTCTAGTTCAAAAAAATCAAGAGTACCAACAGCAAGGCTATGTTCTGTGACTTGATGAGGATTGAACAGAAGTACTAACTATGAAACAAAGGAAAAGACATAACCACGATGTAAAAAGTCAGATTTACCTGTGCTTTTGGATGTGTCTGTTGCGAGGAATGCTGAGATTGTTGTTTCTGCTGAAGCTGAGCAAGTTGTTGCCTTTGCATTTGAACTAACTGCTGTTGATGTGTCTGAAATTGCTCTTCTGTGATACCCCCTGTCACTGGTAAAGGACATTAATTTCAGAAATAAGTAAATCTTAAAGTATTTTTAATAACCTGAGCAGAGTACAATGCAAACTTATTTTACAACTAAAATCATAATCATCAGTAAGGAACTCAATAAAAATGACATCTTTCAACAAAATTGGTTTACATGAGATACTGAAAACAGTGACATCCTTAATAACATACACACAGAAAGGTTTTCATCTGTAGCTTTTACTGTTTAGTTCTGTTACTTGAATTCTACCTTTGATTCAACTAGTTACTTTTTAGATCACTCTCAAGTCTCATTCATGCTAATTTTGCAATGGAAAACACTTTTATTTATTGATACAAGTAATGATAGTCCCTTAATAAGAAAACATGACTATCTGCAAGACTCTAAATGACTCTTTCTATTGGCATTCATCGATGACAGTGAATATACGTTTCTGATTGTAAATCAGAATACATAGATATTCATCCAACAAAACAGCAGATCATAGTTTAAGCCAGTCTAATCTATAAAAATATTAGGTGAGAATAAGAGAAATGCTGATGAACTTAAGGATATTTCGACCAAACAGTGTATGCTGAAAGTTAGTGAACTGACAATGAAAACAAGACACTGGAAACTTTTGCCTAAAAGTGCAGCTAAAAACTACCCCGTGTCACTTTTGAGCAAATCAACGGATTGGCAAGATTTTTTTTTAAAATAAAGGATATTATCCACCAGTATGGCATTCTATTTTTTAAAAAACCTACACAAGACCAAAAGGTCAACAATTACTTCAAAACAGTGGTTCTCAACCTGTGGGTCGTGAACTCTTTGGGGGGCGGGTCGAACAACCCTTCCACAGGAGTTGCCTGATTCATAACAATAGCAAAACTACAGTTATGAAGTAGCAATGAAAATAGTTTCATGGTAAGGGTGGGGAGTCACCACAACATGAGGAGCTGTGTCACCACAGTGACACATTCTGAAAAAAAGAACTGCTGTCACTGAACCATATGTATGGACACTGTCAAGGAGTAACTGAATTGGTTGTACAAACACCCACTGTAAACACGACCTACCCAAACCCAACTATAAAAAAAAGCTAAGATCTTTGTAGAAAAGATGTACCATATATACTCGAATATAAGTCAACGAACTATCAGCCGAGGCGCCTAATTTTACCACAAAAACACAAGTATATACGTAAACAAATCTGATCTTTACATAGATCATTGAGAAAGTGATTTAGAAGACACAAAGCTATTTCCATAGACAGTGGAACATTATTAGAATATGAAACATTAAATCACAAAATACATGCACTAATGTTGCCATATTTTTATTGATTTGTTTGTCCTGATTGTTTTACTCACTCCATAAATACCTACTATGATGCAAACAGTGTGGCAGCATTAAGAGTTATAGAGAACAAAGAGAAAATAAATAAAGCAGAGGGCCCCTGACACGGGCTACACCGTAAAATTGGGATTACTGAGTTGAACCAACCTTTACATACAAAATGAATAATCTGATCAACGTAATTGAATGGAGTTTATACTCTCACCCTAGGGCACTTACCTCCCCCAAAGATTTCTGCTTAGTAGGACTACGTGTAAGAATTTTTTTCTTAATGGGAAATTAGACATATAACAAGTTATGCATAAGCACCACCACCAGTCCTTTGCAGTCTAGCTGATTCTGAATTATGGCGACCCCATGTGTTACAAAGACCTGCTCTCAGAGGGTTTTCATTGGCTGTAATTGTTGAGGGAGATCACCAGGCCTTTCTTTGGTGGCACCCCTGAGTGACTTCAAACTGCTTCTTCCACCCACAAGTTATACATAGTATAACTTCTTTACAAGGGAACTCCTAGAACCTAGGTATAGGAAAATCTTTATGTTTGGGTCCCTAACATTATGAAAACTTGGGGCTATTACAGCCTTCACTGCAAAGTTGTGGTGTTCCCTGTATCTGTGATGTTAGTTATCTTAATAAATTATCCACACAATCAAATGTTTTGCTATGCATGTGTTAAATTCACTGTAAGTGTTCTATCTTTAAATGGGGGAAGGGGTTATTTCTAAATTTTCAAAACCAAATAAATATCTGAAGTGCTCAAGAATGTCCAGTAGTTTGTAAACCTTGGGAAAAGAGATGAGACATAGTTTGTTAGATAAAAGGCAAATAAATCTTTCAATGCAAAGAATGAGAATCTCTTAATTTCCCCAAAAAGTCAGGTAGTTGAGTCTTCCTAATTCAGAAGAAATCGGTATGGAAACTAGTGTGCAGAGCGATCTGGGATTTGTTGTTGATGGTGTACAATTGGCAAAGTACTGCAATCACAGCAAATGTGCTTTTATGAATAGATGGTCTTTGTCATGTAAAAAAGGGACGATAAATTGCCTGTTTAAAAAAACTCACCTACAGTTATTACCCCGCCTTGTCATGATCATTCCTTTCACCACAGAAGTCTAAAATTCTGTTCCAGATTTAATTTCAACCAATGAGCCATCATTCTCACCTTAAAGTTAGGCTGATTTTGACACTAGAACCCTGGCCATGAAGCTCATTCTCGGAAGTGACAAACATAATTTTATGAAACGGGTATGCTTTGAGAGATTACATTCACTCACTCCCTCCCTTGCCCACTCTATGCTCCATGCATGAACTCTCCCTTCTTGGCATCTAGCACTTCCTCTACATTAATAAGGTGGTCTGTGTCCCCACCAGAATGTGGTCAGCCTGCTTTAATCTTACTCCACCTCTTTAGACAAAACAGTCGTAACATAAAAACATTAAAAACCACACCCCTTTTAGCTCCTTTCACTGTCCTACAATGATAGGAAAGGGATACGAACTTACGATTGTAATGGCAAAGACATCAACGTTTTAACTGACTTACTCAGGGCTGACGTACTAGTTGGTAGGAAAAGGGTGGAAATATGATTAAAAGCAACTCTTCTGCCAATTACTTTTCCTTTCACAAAGAAACAAACAAATAAACAAACAAAAAGACCTCACTGCCATTGAGGCCAGGATGACTGAGAGAGACCCTGTAAGACAGGTTAGAAACGCCCCGTGAAGTTTCCGAAGCTGTTTAACTGTTAATGGCTTGTGGTTTCAAACTTGGAACTTTGTGGGACCGCAGACTAACTTGTAACCACTATGCCACCTAAGAGGACTCCTCTTATAAGTCACTGTAATACATCCATAAGATTTCTTTCTTCCATGACTTTCCATCAAAAGGCAAGCATTCACCGCTATCGGGAAAAGCTCAGTGGTAGCCACAACACACTTGTTTATGCATTAAGCAGAGGCTAGGGCTCTGTTTCATGTGAGGTTACCCAAGCTACTTGATAGTTCATCCCCTCTGGCTCTTGGCAACCCTGGGCGTGTGTCCGAGTACATATTCCCAGGGTTTCCAATGGCGGAGTTTTTGCAGGCAGACGAGGGGACTCTCTCTGCAGATGTGCCTCGAGGCCACACAGCAGCCACCTGCCAGGAAAGGAGCTGAGGGTCCCGACTCTTTGCACCACCAAGGGCCTTCCCCATTCTATCGGCACATGGAAATGTTAGATCCAGTATTTTGAAAATGACAAGAATCAATATTCAAACACTTGCAAGTCCTATCTGTAAACCTGGCTGTCTTGTCAAGGTGGTAACATTTCACTATCCGAGTGAAGTATCTGTTCTCCTTAGTAAGCAATTTAAAAATTTTCTTTCACGTACTGCAATTACATCGTTCCAAACACTAGCAACATAGTTGCATTTCAAAAATATATTGTGTTTATGAAAAATAGTCTGATTTTCACTAAGGCCTATAATCTTTCTGGTTATTACCTCGGTATCGAGCTCATTACCTATCCTTGGGTTGATCAGGCAGTTTTTGTTCTTTGAGAAAAATATAAGTACTCTTTCTTAGAATGCTTGTGCTGTTTCTAAAGGTGCTTCTCTTCATTTTTCCGCATTCAGATATGCTGACCCTCATCGCCTGCCCTGAAGCTGACTGCTATCTCTTTTCCTCCCCATATTCTGACAGTCCCCCCCTTCCCCCCCACCATACATAGTCTACACCAGTGCAATAAGAGGGCCATTTCTTAAGCTGAGCCCCTAAAGTGTTCTTGGGTAAAGTATTCTTGGTGAAGTCTTCAAATTTGAGAAATGCAGGCCTAAACAGTTTTCATAGTTTAGTGCAGAACATCCAATGTGGTTATCCTAAAGTCACAATGAACATCTTATGCAGCGTTTCTTCCATTTCAGGAGTTTTACCATACTTGCTTAATAAAGCAAAGATGAGTAAAAGCAAATTTGTTTTCAGGCACAGATCTTGGGCTCTGATATTTGGGGGATGTAAGATCCAATCACTAGTTGGGTTTTAAAGCATTAGCTGAGAGAGTCAGATGAAAGTTCCCATAAACCACTGGAATTATTCTGAAGACAAATTTAATGCTTAAAAACTGGCACTGTGGGGCTGAGCCCCAGTGGCATAGTGCTTGTGCGCGGGACTGCGGCCCACTGGGATGGAGGTTCAACTCCAGCAGCGGCTCCACAGGAGCAAAGGCTGGGTCTCCTACTCCCACCACCGGAGGGGAGTGATGCTCAAAAAACAAAACAAAAACAAACAACAAAAAAAACCTGGCACTGTCTGTCCAGGATTACAAAAAGCCTATAACTGTATACTTTCACAGGTAAAGACAGACTACAAAACAAACTGGGAAACTGAGGAAGTGGGAAAATAAAGAAATGAAGATAATAAAAATGGACTAGCGATCTATTTAAACTTCCAACATCTAGCTCAAGAGTTACAATGGGAATTTCATTATTGTATTCTTTAGCCAGTAAACAGATTCCTCTAATCCTGAAATCTGAATCCATTTCTCTCATCTGGTAGCAACCCCAAGCCTAGAATAACTGTGAGCACTACAGGCTGGTTGGGACAGCACAGTGCTGCCTATCACAAAATTTTATGCCGAGAAATAGTTTATGGCAAGGTAATAGGAAATAGAAAGAGGAAATCGGATAATTTAAAAATCAAAATGTCTCTCAAAAACTATCACATATTAATGACTTTATAAATTGGCAATTCCAAGTTATATGGAATCTGACAAAGTATTGGTATTTATCCCTTATGGAGAGTCAAAAAAGAAAAAGAAAGCCCAGACATTAATGTATAGCTGTTAGTCAAAACAAAGATAAATGTGACTCTGGCCCTTCACGTCTGTACAAGGGAAGCTATTTTTGGATATAAAACTATTTTTTTGTGTGTGGAGTTTTGCGTCATACAAGTGAGGAGTGAGCAATAGGTTGCCAAATACAAGATGAGAACTTCAAGCCCACCAGCTGCTCCCATGAAGAAAGACGAGGTGTCCTGCTCCTAGAAAGGTATACTCTTAGGGACTCTATGGAGCGGTTTACCCTGCCCTGGTGGGAAAGCTACTCCATGGCGCGGAGCGTGGTGTTCAGCGACTCGAAGAAGAAATAGTTACTTTCAAGTGGTTCAGTACTTTATCACCTATCAATATGAAGGGTGATATTTGCCATGTGCTACAACTCTTCGAAGGTAAGGATTATCATCTTACGAAACTTAAACACTTAGCACAGTAATTTTCATATAACAGATCCTAAGTAGTTAGGTATGAAACTCACTTTTCTCAGTCACTTGTTATGTTATGTTATGTTCTTTCTGGCTTGCTTCTATACACTTAAGTTTTTCAATTAAGAAAGCACCTATATGTTACTTAAAAGTTAATAAAACATCTTAAGGCTGAGCCCCAGTGGCGTAGTGGTTGTGCGCGGGACTGCGGCCCACTGGGACGGAGGTTCAATTCCAGCAGTGGGGCTGGACCTCCTACTCCCACCACCGGAGAGCAGTGATGCCAAAAAAAATAAAATAAAATAAAATAAAATAAAACATCTTAAAATGAAAAGCCTTTAGTTGAAGTTATTCTAGTACCTGAGAACACACATTTCAATTTTAGTCTTCTTTTCAGTCGGTGCAATAATATTCATGATATAAAAAATTATCGGATAATAGGATACAGACTATGATTTAATAATATTAACCTTATCATCACATACGAAATTTCTAAGGCTTCAAATTGGAGTCCCAAGCACCCCGAGTTGAAAAGAGACAATTCTGACATAAACATTATTCATAAGTGCAGTACGTTTTTGTTCTTTTCTTGAAAACTAAACTCTTCCTTTGTTGCACATTGCTAATTTACTAGCTGTGAAGTGGGAAAGTAATTACTTAGAGTTTGTCTACCTTGGTTGCTCTGTTGATTAAAAAAAAATTCTATGGTCAGTATTGAGTCTCAATGAAACACATATTCTTATGTCATCAAGGTCACGAAGAATGAGTAGAAGGCAAGTGTTAAACTAAAACATATATCAAGAGAAAGATACATACAGGGGTTCAGTTATTTTGTTCATGCTCATCCAATTTAAAAATACAACTTCTAAAAACACTGAAAACCTTCTCTTCAGGTAACTGACAGAAATTTCTCAGGATTTACTGAACTATAACTGAACCTACATAAGGTTAACCCAAATTTAAGAAAATGATGCAATAAGCATACATGAAATAGTGGATACTTTAAAAAGAAATTCTAGATAATAAGTTATAAAATGTACTGGCATCCTATAGCTGAATTGCACGGAGATATTTAAGCTACATTGTTGATAGTGTGACCCCACTGACGGGGTTTCTAGGCTGTGATTTTTAAGGAAGCAGAGCACTTGGTCTTTCTTCCATGAAGTCCCTGGGTTGGTTCCCACTGCCAACCTTGTGATAAAGCTGTCGCGTGCTTAACCATTGAGCCACCTGCGCTCTTTCCTTTAGGTTACATTAAAGTATGTCCAAAGGTACACAGTACTGACAACATACATACAAGTACATATTCTGGAACAGAATAACGTTAATGTAAGAAAATCATCTCAAAAATAATTTATTAGAATTTTATAGTAGAAAGCTGCAAATATATGGCTATGAACAATATGAACAGGAATATATCAAAATGTTTTTTTGGTATGGTACATACAATGGTAGAGGTGAAAATCAGCCTAATCACTCAAATCTAATTGTAATTGGCTTTATGATTCATTTTATAACTGCCTGCCCGAGATGACTTTGTTTGTTTGTTATAGGAATTCTAGTTCATTTCACCAACTGAAATAAGTTATTGAAGTTGGCTAAAAATCACCTGACCTAATATTTGTCAACTTCCTACTATCTTTCTATTTCTATGAATCTTGCCACTTTGATAGAGGTGTTTATCCATTTCCGCTTCAAAAGCTCATTAACTTCATAGGCCTATGAATTTTTACATAATGGATGCCATTTTCCTTGTCTAAAGTTAGTTAAGGAGAAGATTAACCAACTAATTTGGCAAAATGATTTGCCAACTTCCAATCACTCAAACAAATTCAACTTTCCATTACAACCTTTAAACAAATAGACGTCTAAGTTAAGTTTGAAAATAAGCCGTTCAGTAACCTAGAAAGACTGAACACTATTGAGACCAAATTTCAAGCTAAAATGATTTAAAATCACTTTCAATCAGTTTAATATAATTTCACATACTAAAATGCACCACTCAGGACATAATTTAGAAATACATACATTTACATAAAGAAAGCATTTGAACAGTATAAGTCACATGACATTTTTGTTTCTGAATACCATGCATTATATACAAAATGTACAAGGATATTTATAAATTATAAATATTTGTACAAGTCATAAAGGGAAGAATGGCCACAGAAATGATTTAAATTACACTTTAGATTCTATAGATATTATACATTATTTATAAATGTACATATCATAAAAATATTAAATTGATGCCCATATTATCTCTTAAAATGGAAAAAATCTTTGATTTCAACTAGAGAGACTATAGACAAAAGTTACATCTCTTCATAGTAAGCCTTCTTTAAAAAACGTCATTTTTAGAAGGAGCTTTCAGTGATTCTCTCAAGGAAGAATGCTTACATTTAAGCAAAGGTAACACACAAAATGAGACGAAACAATCTTTACTAAAAGCAAATCGTACAGTGCTACGACGATCTGGAGGCAGAACACAACCAGCTTGCTCATAGGGAACCCCTACCCATTCTGCCTCCAAATTCACTCTACCAGGCATCCGAGAGGGTACCCACCCCAAACTGGAACTGTGCTGGCACGGGGGGGGGGGGGGGGGGGGGGGGGGGGGGGGGGGGGGGGGGGGGGGGGGGGGGGGGGGGGGGGGGGGAGAGAAGGGAGGGGCGTGGAGCTTTCACAGTACATACCAGCATCAAGCAGTGTGCTCTGGGTCAGGGCTCCCAGTGCTGTCACCTGCAAACGTTCTCTCTGGTCACAGTGATTTTTTTTTTTTTGGGGGGTAAAAGCAGTTTTTCTCAAAACTTGTTCTTTTGGGGATGGTCAATTTAAGACCAGAATGGGGCTGTGAAATTTTGTTTCCTGCTCAGGAAAAATGCCACAGAAACCGTTGTGATGCTGAACACAGCTTACAAGGAAAACTCTATGGGAAAAACTCAAGTGTATGAGTGGTTTTCTCATTTAAAAAAAGGTGAAATTTCGATTGATGACAAACATCGTTCTGGATGCTTGTCAACTTCCCAAATGGACGAAACTGTCAACTGGCAGTGCATTTGGAGTCTGTTCACCAGGTCAGTGTTAATCAAGCTTTCTATTTTCAGGCTCTGAAGAGACTGCATAACAGTGTGCGACAATATAAGCCTGATTTGTGGCAGATGGGGGACTGGTTTTGCCAGCACCACAACACACCTGCTCACAGGCATCTCAGTGCCCCAGTTAGGGGGCAAAAACCAGTATGTCCCTCTTGCCCCACACACCTGACCTTGCCCTACTGTTTCTGTAAATGAAGAGGGACAAGGAAGGAAAAAGATGAGGGAGGTGCTGTCAGCCAACCAAACAGAGGAGTCTGAAAGATAATTCCAAGAATGGAATTATAGATTAAAAAATGTATTAAGTGTAATGGAGGGTACTTTGAAGGTGATAAGGTTGTTTTGCACAAAAATTAAAATACATAGCTTTTGGGGGAAAAAAATTCCAGTTTTGGGGGGGCTAGGTGGGGGGTAGGTGGAAGCCCCTTGTACACATTCAAACTTCATGTTCTTGGTTTTATAGATACGGGGACATTTACGTTAAAATATGACAAATAACAGAGTTTTATTTCTTAAGTTAGGAAAATAAACCTTCAACAGATCCCCTGAGATTTTATATAGTAAATAAGGAAATGAGAAAAGAATAGCAGGATATACTCTTAACAAAGTGGAGGCCTACCTGATATGCCATTCTTGCTGGTGTTCAATAAAGCTACAGATGCTGCAGAAACTCTTTTATTGTTCACAGTCTGCCCTGGTTTTCTTGAGGTACATTCTTCACTATCACTGTCCTGTAAATTTAGTAGTCTTGGCTGGAAACACTGTAGTCGACATGATCTGATATTGCTTAATATTTCAGAAAGGGACAGTCTATTTTCACAATGTTTATTGGAAGCATTGGTCCGAGAGGAATTAGAAGAAGAAAAGTCTACAGTTTGGGAAGAGCTTGAAAAACCATTCAGCATTTCAGGGTCTATCTGTTTCAGGACTGGGTCATGTTCTGTGGATATTCGGTCCATTATTACTCTGGAAAAACACAACATAAAACCAAATATTAAGGGAACTAATTTTATCAACACTGGCTCTATTCATTCCCTTTAGGATCATAAAACCCAGTTCAAAATAAATAAATTTACCTGCCACCTCTGCCAATTCGTCTCCTTGCAAATCCTATACATCTTCTCGGGACAGTAAGAGTTGTAAGGCAATGCCTATACCTCAACTTATCCCAATCTGACAAGTCTGAAGTTTCAGATGAATGGTTAGTTTGGTCCAAACGAGGCTGAAAAGAAAAAAGAAAAAGAAAGATAAAACCAAATAAATTATCAATTAAATCTGAAATGAAGAAAGGATAATGCATAATACAAAGAAATTAACCAGAACATTAGGACAATTAAAATCTAAATGTAAAACTAGAATTTAACTACGTTTGTAAAATCTTTCAAAATCAAATCAAAAGCTCATTCGTTAAGATGACCTGACTGAAGTATTTTACAATAAATATATATTTAAAGAACAATACAGTTCTTAACAGGTATCTCTAAGAGTAAAGGTAAAGTTAGTAATTTCTAGGCTCCCTATTAGGATAAAACATAAGAAGTTTTTCTGCAACTAAAAACTGGACGTCGAGCACGCTTGGCCCAACAGAAGCTTTCTCTTTACGGAACTTACAGCCCTGTTCTTCGCCCTCCCATCATTCTCTTCTGTGTCTTGCTACCTTTGTCCCCCTCCCCCCTGTATAATGTTTCCCTTTTCCCCTTAGCAAAACGCAGACACAGCTTCCCACTACCGCTACAGTCTGTCTCTCCCTCTCTCTCTCATATATACACTAGGATTAAGCTGTCAGTGTATTTTTACCAGAATGCAATAAAATAGTCTCCACAAATCACATCATGAAAGTCAGCCTCATTACTCTACAGTTACCCTGAGCATCTGAAGTGAGGGTCACTCCTTGGTATAATGTTTCACCAAAACTGGACTTAATAGCATAAAACAAGTTCTAAGTACCAAACAAAACAAACAAAACAAAAAATGAACACATGATTATTAGGCAAAATACTGCCATGAAAGAATTTATTAAAAATTTTTAAGTTAACTTTCTGCTTGATAACTTACTTGGAACATATGTACAACATGGACTTGAATAACAATACGTTTCAATAAATACTTAGCAGGGACTTAAATAATCCTGGGCTTAGCTTTAGCAATGATATATTGAACAGTTTTCAACACCTGTGATTGTCAGAGTTAACTTAAATTGCTGGTTTTTCAAACATAGATGACCAGGCCTTTCTTCCAATGTTCAACCTTCTGGTTAGCAGGCAAATATAATTAACCAGATGTACCACCCTGGGACTCCTGTATACATACAGGGTATTAAAAAAATATGAAGTATCTGATGAAACTGCTTGGTTTTAGGTCAAGTCTAAGCCATCTTTACATGAGTTATCGGTTAATTCACGTTTATAAAAATATCATAATAAATTTCTTACAGCATAATACTGGCATCCTGCCCGCCTTCTGAAAGCACAGGGACCATCAGGATCATTCTCTTCTTCAGGTTCTGAGACTGGGGAAGGTACCTAGGCAAAAGAGGCATTCTATTTAGGAGGTATCTGAAGTCCATAGACCAATTTTTATAATAATCTAAAGTTAAAATCCTTCTCACAAATAGTAAATCACTCCTATGTTACATATTCTGCAATAAATTTTCCCAAGTATTTCAAGACCAGCAAAAATTTCCTAGTATGTTAAAAATAACTTTCAGTGGACCAGTTCTTGTAGGTAAGTATACATGGTACTGCTGAAATGCTCCCAAGTATGTGGCACAGACTTAAAAAGTGTTAGCAGCTATATATATATATATATGTATATATATAAATTTACAGTTTATATACATAATGTGGTCATAGTTCACCAGTTCGACCTCAGCTCTAGGTATGTGTGTCTCTATCTAATAATTTCTATTTGTGTAATGATGCTAAAAATGATAAAGTAAAATAGTCTTACGAAAAAACAAAGGAAAAAAGGCCCCGCCTTTTATTCAAAGGAGAGCACTCTGTATTCCCCTTACTCATTTCTTTTAAAATCCCGTCTTAATCTGAGATCAGAAGTAGACTATCTTCTGCTAAGGGTGGTTAGACGATGCAGAAAGAAGTGAGACGCTCACAATCTGACCATATAAAGCTTAAAGGAATCTGAAAAGGCGGCAATATATGAAAAGCACTCTGTTTTGCTAACTAACAAAGTATGCCTGTCTGCATTGATCGTTGTATTCTGTTAAGGTCTATCTGAGAGTCAACTGACATAAGTAACTGGAGAGATGACAGGGAACTTCGGGGTGGTAAGTTTAGCAGGGAACAACAACTGAACTTAGGGTTGAAATGGTTGCACATGTGAGAACGCGATGAGTGTCACTGACCTGTGCCTATAGAAAAGGCCGAGCCAGTTTACAGTCTGGCATGCGTGCATGGCTCAGGGACATCAGAGGTAATATTTAGATCACTATCACATAGACAAATATCACGATATATAAAAGCAAGGGTCTGTGGCCATCTGATACCAATATCCCTAATGAGATCTGAGTGGACTTGAATGGGCACTGATATACCACATACAGCAAATATGTATGTGTTAGATAAATGTATTTCCATGCATAGGGTTAAAGTAAATGATATTTTCTTTTGCTGTCTTGCCGTTTCACTTTGAAGTACATCTCATTTTCTGAAAATATTGGCTCAACTATACTTGTATAATTTTGAACCTTACAAATCTCTTTTCAATTTTAGAGGAAAAAATGCTTTCTCCGTATTATTTTCCAAGTGTAGTAATCACCACTGAGCGAGGGTATCTAAGAGAGGAAGGCATTTGTTTGAGGTTCCAATGTACCTTCTCCAATTCTATGGGGACACAGAAACGGATCCTCCTCCTTCTGGAGAAATGCCCTATCCGGCTCTGAACATCGGTCTGAGTGGCTAAACAAAAGGAGTAAAGGCAGTCCTGAAGAGGACTCCTTCTTTAGTGACATAAATGTTCATTCCAAACATGGGCAATAATTAGCATCTTTTTTCTACCACAGGTCATGGTTTCCTATGGCATCCTTTTTAAAGGACTGGGAATACGTTAAAAAACAACTCCAGGCTAGAAAAAAACAAAAAAACAAACGCTCCGGACTTATATTAGTGCTAACAATATAGGGCTATAATGAACCCGTTTTTCCAACCATGTCATTGTCTTACTAAAATTCTTTGAAAGGCCGTCTATTATTCCAAGCAAATATTCCCTTCACCTTTATCTTCACCTCATCTTCATTCTCTGTTTTCTGACACAGGAATGCCCAAATATTATCTGAGGGCAATAAAACGAAATCAGTGGGAAAAAATGAAAACAGTCTGTGCTCTTGCAGTGTGCTGCAGAATTGATTCTGACACGCAGTAACCTTAGAGGGCCAAGCGAACTGCTGCCCTCTTGCTGGAAGCAAACTGCTAAGTCTTCTCTCCCAGGGAGCTGCTGATGGGGCTGACGTTTTTAGCACCCCAGCTCTTAACCACCATGCCATCAGGTGGTTCTTCCAGCCCCAACGGGCATATTTTAAGTAAACTCTAGATTTAAATAATTACCACAACCAAACGTCTTATAAATAGTTCTATTTACAAATATATCTGTTCTCAAAAAAAAAAACAAAAAAACATTTTCTTTTTTTTTTAAGCAAATAAAGTATTAGAGCTGCGCCCCGGTGGCATAGTGGTTGTGCGCGGGACTGCGGCCCAGAGGGTTGGCGGTTCAAATCCAGCAGCGGCTGGGCTTCCTACTCCCACCAGAGCAGTGATGCTCACCTCCCCCCTCAAAAAAGTTAAAGTGTTAAATAATACAAGTGGTAGGTCCAAGGTCTTTGTTACAAAATTGCTTTTTCTCTATCACACTGAAGAAAAATAAAAAGAAAGGTATTGCCAGAGGCAGTGATGCCCCCCCACCCCCAAATAAATAAATAAAAAGAAAGGTATTGCTACACCAGGAGCTAAATAATATTATTAAAACAACCCCAAAATAGTAAAATTAAAAAACGGAAAACAAGCCTCAGACAAAATGGTTCCTTTCAAATATAAAGTGGTATGGTTATAAATATAGTCTTTTATATTATAAAAAATCTAAAAAAAAAAATTTTCAAATTGCAAACATTTTGCTATAATGTTGCTGAAACACAACAAGGCTAAAAATATAACAATGCAGGTGGAATAATTATTGATGGCAATGTAAAATGTATAATTACATATCAAATGTCTTAAAATATTGATAATCAGTTTCAACAATTTTCTTTCTCAAATTATTTTAAGTACAGAGGAGTGAAATAATGCTTATTTTTTTAATCAAAGGGAGAAACAGTTTCATAAATTCTAATAAATTTAATAAAGTCTAATAAATTCTATCAATGGAAAATTCTATAATGGAAAAATAACAAAAAATAAGTACTTTTTAGTGGCCACATAAAAAATACAAGAGATGGTTATGCTATAACATTGAGGGGAACAAAGCAGGGAGACAAAGCTCTAAAAAGGCCATCCTTTTTTTAAAAGGTAGTATTAAATTAAAAAAAAAAAAAACAATAACTAGAAGAAAATGCCTTTAAAATAGTTCCCTCTTCCCCCATATAGTTTTAAAACAAGCACCTGTGGAAATTCATCTTCATCTGAGCTGTGGAAGTCATATTGCTTAATGTCACTCTTACTGATCACAGGCAAAGTCTCTGGTGCCGGCTGCTGAGAGGCTATCAAAGCCTCTGCTTTAGGCTTCTTTGGGTATTTCTTCTTTTGACGAACTGCATCAGAAGCCTCTTCTTTCAAAGACAAATGATGAGGGTGCTGTTTACAGGATGGTTTATCCGACAAAAGGAAGAAACAAAAGCAGTTAGAAATCATGAAAAACTATACTGTGCTTTGAAAAACAAACATTTTCACGCAGGAGGTGATGTGTTTTACTGTTTTTAATATTCAAAACTTATTTTGACATCAGACTTAGAAGTGTTTTGCTTTCTACTAGTTCTGATGAAAAATAATTATGGCCATTAAAAGTTAGGGTTTTTTTCAGTCTCTAATAAAAAGTTAGTTCTTATACGGTCATAATACTTGTGATTTTAAAAAGTTACTCTACTATTTACGTAATACAAACATTTCAAAACTACTTAAATTCAGATTCTATTTTAGATAAATCTATTATACTGAGTAATGACAAAGTAATAACCTTTTATTTCTTAACGTAAATGGAACTTTTCATTTATTTCCATACTTTACCAATTAAAAAATTCTTTAGCTGGTACTTTTTGAGAAAAAAATGAGTTTATAAGTGAAGGGAAAACCCTTCACATTTTAGAATGCACAATTATTGTTCCAATCAAACTGTTCTCAAGAGGCACAGGTTCTCTGGAGATTCCAGGGATGTCAGCTGGTCAGGGAAAGAGCCAAAGGGGTGGGTTTCTGACCCGAGTTATCTGCCCCGCAAATTAGAGGTCTGTTACTACCTGCCTTAACAGAGTGACCTTCCTGACAACAACAAGGTGCTACCCCACTTTAAAAGTGAGCGCTCTATGACAGAATACTTAAAAAGTATAAAAATGTTCTCCATGTAATCCAACTGTTAGAACTATTTTAAGTTAGTACACATTTGAAAGTGCTTTAAAATACAAAATTATCAAATGGAACACCATTTCCTATATTCGGTGTAGATATTATCTTTTAAAACAAAAGTTCAACGGGGTAAAAACGATCTATTTAGGGTGTGATGTGACAAAAGTTAACAGAGTTATCTCTGTGTCTCTGGGACCGGTCAACAAGACAGGCAACTGTATCTCTGTAAGCTCCTCCCCTTAAATCAACCGCCCAGCTCACAGCCGTCAAGTCAAGGCTAACGCCCAGTGACCCTGGAGAGCAGGGGAGAACTGCCCTTGAGAGTTTGAGAGCACACGTCTCACACAGCACAGTGGCTGGAGGTTTCCAACTGCTGACCGGCCTTGAGTTAGCAACCCAATGCCTAACCAGTGTACAGCGACCAGGGCTGCGACTCTTCCAACAGAAGACCGAGATGAAGATCAGGATTAAGGATCACTAAATTAAAGAGTAATTCCAACAATAATTTGAAAGTAAGATGATCATATTCTATGCTTATAAATAACAAACCTTAGAATACTAATAATTTTTTTGTTTTTTTCTTTTAAACTGTTCAATATTTTCTTTTTTATATTTTTTTAAATAAAAAATCATTTTACTAGGGGCTTATACATCATTTTTCCAATACAAAAATAAACATAGTGTGGCAAGCACCCTCGAATAATATAAATTTTACTGCAGTCAAACTCTTGTGGAATTTAAATATAAGATCTCTTTTATTTATTTATTTTTTTGGGGGGGATCACTGCTCTCCGGTGGTGGGAGTAGGAGGCCCAGCCCCACTGCTGGAATTGAACCTCAGTCACAGTGGCCGCAGTCCCACGCACAACCACTACGCCACCGGGGCTCAGCCCAAATATTAGATCTTTAAAATAAAATATTTATTCTTTTTTGTTACTCGTAATTACACACTTTAATAGACTACATGTGTGTATTTAGTAAGCTATTGATCTGTCTCTCTATATAATCATGGATCACTTAACATTCATAATTCTGTGAAATAGGATATTATGTGATTTGAACAATATGTGAACCGCACATTATATGTAAGCAGTCTTTAGATTACTAACAAATTAATTTCCTAAAGCTGTCTTTAAGTCTATTTTGTACAGAGTTGATATCTAATGTCAGTCACATGCATCTCTCAGTATACGGTTATCTTTCTGTGCATATATAAAAACAGTAAAAATGTTTTGATACAGGTTTTTACAAATAAAGATACTGCATCATGCATCTTGAATTTTTAATATATTGTTTGATGGGGGTTTGCATCATGGGCATATATGTGATTGGGTCTTATCACCATGGATCTAATATGGTATCAGCACTGAATATAAAAGGAGGTTCCAAAAAGTTCACAGAAAAATCCCACTATTTTTAAATTCCGTATTTCCGTGAACTTCTGAATTCCACTCACTAAGCTATATATCTATCCATAAGTATACTTACATAATTAAAGATAGAAAATTATTGCATCTAAGAAATGAAAGTAATCACTTAGTATGGCTTTTATTTTGGAATAAATGGTAGTCCAGAAGTTAGAGAAGATTTTCTGAAGTCATTCAGCTACATCATTGCCACTCACGTCCATAGAGTCAATTCTGACTCAGAGACTTGATGGGCAGGGAGAACTGTCCCTGTGAATTTCTAAGAGTGTACCTCTTTAGAGGAGTAGAAAGTCCTGTCTGTCTCCCTAGGAGCAGCTGGTAGTTTGGAACAGCTGAGTCTGCTGATTGTAGCACAGGGTATAATTACCACACCATGAGGGTTCTACTTAGTAGCTGATGAATTCTGGTTCTGATAATGATGATGAAAATATTCACCTTAGTTTTACATTCTTGGACTTTGTGATGATTTCCATTATGAAGAGTTGCTGGAGTGGCATATAACTCCTTCTCTGATCTATTGATTTTCACTTCATTAAGGATTTCACCACCATAGTCTCCCAAATGATACCTTTAAAAGGCAAAAATAAGTTGCATAGTTTAAGAATAAAGAAAAGTGATGTCTCAAAAATCGAAATATAATCAGATCAAATAATACACACAATTAAATTATTTTAAAGAGAACATTTATAGGAAAAATAAGGCTTATCTAATGATGCTGTAAATTATTACACTTGGAAACACATTTCTAAAAGAGTTGAAACAAAATGTGCTTTCTTCCTAGTGAGAAAATAAAATAAATTATACTTTAACACAATTGGACAAAATGCTAACTTTTTTTCTAAAGGAAACCATAATTCTATAAAAAATTAAGTGCACCAGAGAATCCATAAGATGTACAAAAAAATCTTAATTGGACGGAGAGAGGTACGGGGAGGGCGGTGGTGGTCACAAGTATTGTAAAGACAAATTTGTTACAGAATGCTTATCATATAGCATTTTTTTTAAAAAACAACAAAAAGTTTACACTTTGTCCATTATTTGTTTAAAAGGTGTCATTAATATGTAATAGTAGCAAGGTTACCTTTTTTCCACAACTTCTAAGGTTAAGTGCAACAATTCTCGTTTTGTTTTCTCTCTTCTCTTAATCATTTCCAAAATTGTTATAGCTCTACTAAATTCCCGTCTCAGTTTCAACATCTTTTCATAAGATGCCTCATCATTTTTACGATTCTAATGAAAACAATAATTTCAGAAAAGCCAATTAACCCAATTATTCACATTTCTACCTTTATTCTGTAAAACCTTAATACATCCAAATTTGTCCGAGTAGGTAAATATGCTAAATCATTTAAACAGCAATTACTTAAGAGAATCTATTTAAGACTGAGAATAAAAGAACAAACAAGTATTTACCAATAGTCATTTTAAAAATTGGTTGTTACAGAGTGGAATGGCACAGTACAAAAGAGATTAAGTAAAAATCCTGAACTTCAGAATAAAACAGGAAGTGCCTACTCCCCACCCCCCCCCGCCCCCCTCTCTTCTTAGGGTTAGAGTTGGTGTTAAGGTTAGAGTTAGGGTTAAGTTTAGTGTTACTGTTACACTTAGCATTAGTGTTAAGGTTAGGGATAGGGTTAGTGTTAAGATTAGGTTTAAGGTTAGTGTTGGGAAGTGCCTATTTTCAAGCATACATCTCTTAACTAATGTATAAAGCGAAGTCTGGTTTCATAAATATAAAGGGCTGTTAAAATTAGCAATATCTCTACATAAAGATTACTGTAAAGTGTTTAAGTAAATATAGAGTATTCATATTGGGTACAGTACTGGTGGGTTCAAAAATACCCCTATTACGCCTCAATCTATGTGTCCAGATAGAACTGCAACTGAGTTAATTAAAAATCTGAATTTGAAGAGTCTGAAAAAAACCATTAAATTTCATATAGGCAGGTAATAAAATTTCAAAAAGATTCTAATTTCCATCCTTGAGCTAATTAAAAATCTGAATTTGAAGAGTCTGAAAAAGCCATTAAATTTCATATAGGAGGGTAATAAAAATTTTAAAAAGATTCTAATTTCCACTTTTTCCTTTGTGTACAGCTTCTGGCATTTGAAACATTACCTACAGATGTCATCAAGATGTCCTAATTTCACTAAAATCAAATGGATAGAACAGAGCGGGGCAGAGAACAGACCAGAACTGCCCCGTGGGTGTCTGAGACTGTGACTCTTTATAAGCGTAAAAGACCTTCTCTTTCTCCCTTGGTGGAGCTGGCGGTTTTGAACTGCTGATCTTGCAGTTAGCAGCCCAACATGCAACCCACTATGTCACCAAGGCATATAGAATCTCCAACTATACTGTGTTAGTCAAGCATCCGTCTATTAAAAATTAACCTTTCTCCCCTCAGCACTGTGTGACAAAAGGAAGGATCCGAAGCACAGATTTAAACTTTTTACAGCTTGCTTCTCCAATACATGTTCAGTTTGAAATCACTAGCTGTTCCTCTGGAGAAAGAGGAGGTGCTCAACTCCCAGGGGGAGTTAGCCTTGGAAACCCACAGGGGCAGTTCTACCCTGTCCTACACTGTGAGTCAACGCCATGGCAGTGGTCTGAGTCTGAACGGCCTCGCTAGAGGCTATGGTGTTTCTATTTCTACTTTTCACCAACAAGTACCATATCCCATAGAGGCTGTACCACTGTAGTAACCATTAGCATTTTTCCCTTTTAAATGTACTGTGAGTCTTTGTAAAAGCATCCTTTTCTCATCAAATTTCCCATTAGTTTGTGTCCATGAATTCTAATTTTTGTCTGAAATCATTATTATTATTCTGTTCATTATCAAATGGTGAATTTCTAGCTTTTTTCTATGTTTATAAACTCGAATTCTGTAAGGAAAAGCCTTCCTCTCCTATTCCGTGTTAGATCCACCCACCCATCACTTATTATCTGTATAGGCCCATGAATTACTTAACCATGGGTTATAATCCATTAGTCTATTTATCCTAGAATTTTTCGATATTTGTCCATGGGAAGCAGTCTTCTTTCTGACAGGCTTGAGTCTTGTTGACATGGCTCTTAGTATTCTTTAATCACATTCTTTCTTTCTGACACAGAAGAAAAGTTCTAGGTTTATCTTAATTTTTTCAATGAGCCCTGGTTCATTTTAAGTAAAAATGGTATTTAAAACCACTATCTGCATGCTAGACATGCCCACTGCTACAGATGCTTCTAGTGTCCAAGTGACGAAAGCTAGGAAATATGTGTATAACACGTGTCTACACATACACACATATCTCTTTCTGTTTAGCTTTATCATATTAAAAGCTAAAAGTACATTGGCATTCTTTATATTGAGATATTCCTAGTTATTATATTCTAACCCATCCAACACTCACTTTATCCTTTCTTGTAACTTGGGACTTCTTTTCCGATTCTAGTTACATATCATTCTGTGCTTTCTGCTAGATTGGTAAAGAAGTATTCTTTACCATATTAGAATTAATAATAGAATTGCTGATGGTTTTAACCAAGAATACTCCATAGATGATTTTTCAGGTGCAGTCAGAATCGAGAACCATGAACTTGGGAGTTTAGCTCCTAACTGTCCATATCTCCCTTCCAACGGGCCTCCAGAGGGAGAGGAGCTTTTCTGTAGGGCAGGCAGAGACTCTAGTAGTTATAGCTAGAGTGTACTCAGACAAGCTGCTGTCTTAAGAACATCCTATTCCTATCTTTCACAGTTTGTAAACACATATGAGCACATAAGTATTTCTAACTAGAAACAGCATACACAATGGGAAAATGTTTTTGGTCCCACAATCGAAAACAGAGGGGTAAACAAAGATAAGGATACTATGGGGAAAAACAAAACTCAAACGGTGTAACTTCAGTTTGAATGAAATATAGTTAAGCTTTTAAAAGACCGTATATACAGCCCAAATACACATTCATTAAAGAAGTGCAACGATACCTTCATTTCTAAAGACATTGCTAATAGTCTATATTTTGCTATCTGAATCAATTTTCATGGTTTAAACAGTCTTCCTTATTCATGCCCAATAGCCCACATTTGTAAAGTTTTACTTTATTTACAGATTCGTGCTCTTCTTTTCTGAGCAAAGTACTAAGTTGTCATGAAGTAGCACCGATTTCTTTAGCTTAAGAATTAGAACATCATATTTAAGAGTCAGTCAAAGTTAAAGAATGTCACCTATATTTGGGAAAATCGTTCTAAAGAGTTGTAAGAAAATTACATGTGCAAGAAAGTCTAGTAGAAATTCTCGTTATTAATCATTAGGAAAATTTCTGGCAGTTGTTATGACTCACAGCTGTTCTATTAACAGCTGACAAGGAAAACCTTTCCATGTGTGGAGAAACAGAATCCATGGAAAATATCTTGACTCCTACTATAATTGCTCACGATTTTCCCACTTATAATTTTCCTAATCCTTTGCAATGTTAGCAAACGTGCAGCTATATGTAGTCTTATTCTTAAGAAATGAAATGAAAGAGAGCAATAGTGTGATTCTTTTACACCTCTGAGCAAACGCTCGCCTCTAAAGCACATCATTGTACAGTGTGGGACCTGTTCCTTTCTTAGTTAAAAGTTTTTCACATTGCTTCTGAAAGTCAGTTTTCATCCATTTAAAATTTGACCTAATGGGCAATTCAAAAAATGAGAGAAACATTCTCTAGGGTTGTCTCTGATTATTGGTACAACAGTCTTAAAAATTAACTCCTCCATATTCCCCAGATGTAGCTAAAAGCAGCAGGGTCCATTTTTACTGTAAGAATTAGAATTTCACTTTGTTTTTGTTTTGGGCATCCCTGCCTCTGGTGGTTGTGGGCGCTACCCAGTGTCGCTCCTGAGAGCCACCGCTGGATTTGAACCACCAAGCCCGCGGGCTACAGTACTGCACTCAACCACTTACGCCACCGGGGCTCAACCCAGAATTTCACTTTAATGAGTTGTGGGCCCTTAAACTCACAACAAGGAAAAGCAGCAGTATTTTAAAATACGAGGTTCCCCTGAAGAGGAGATGCATGGTAGTGATGTATACTTTATTGACATATTCAAAATTTCCCAAGTTCATAAGGACATGTAGGTTTTTGTATCACTTCTACTCCAAGTCTAATATCACATGTTTTATAAGAGATGGGTATTGAGTAGAGTCTCAATAACTGCCAGGATTTCTAGTACAAAGCTTACTGACATCTAGTTCCTCCATGTTCACTCTAATTAAAAAAAGATTCAAGTTATTAGCAGCAGAAAATCCACTACATACTATACTGCATTCAATTAAATCTAATTTGCACATTACCTTTCGAGTTTGCATTTTCTCCGTTCTCCTCCGAAAGGCCACATAAGGGTCATTATTGGTGGAGCCGTCTCTTTTCTCCTGTTTGATCTGAGGAATGAGAGATGGCCCCCTGCAGTTTTTACGTTTTCTCACCCAGTAGTCATATACAGCTTTAATAAGGTAATCATCCTCGTTTAGCAGCAGTTTTGCTTCTTGAAGTGTTACAAGCTAAATGGAAAACACAAAATATTCGAAAAAGAGATATATCAGAGTTAAATTGCAGCTATCGGAAAAAATGCGGTCAATTCTAACAACTATAATTAGATTAGCCTGACAGGACAAGATGACATATTTCAAGTCAGCCTAGCAAAACAAAACAACAGAAAGCCAAACTCACTGCCATCCTGTCAGTTCAGACTCTGAGAGAGAAGCTACAGGACCCACAGAACTGCCTAAGGTTTTCCAGAGTTCTAAGCTACCAAGTGCCCTGAAGGAGTTAGAGGGTTGAAACTTTAACCTTTCAGTTAGCACCCAGGGGGTTAACTCCTAACAAAGGACTTAAAAAAAAAAAAGAGAGATTAAAAAAAAAAAGGTATATTTTGCTCTGAAAGGCAGTTCTAGCAGGAAAAATATAGAAAGCCTAGATGAACAATAGTTTGAAAGACAAGAGAGGCAACATTGTTCAAGTAAGGCTTGGCAATCATCCTCATTTAGCAGTTTTGATTCTGACGCGTTACACGCTAAATGGAAAACAAAATGCTATCAACTAAAGTATTTGAAAAAGAGATATCAAAGAGATATAGGGATTCAAGGTCCTTTCCAATTCTGAGTTTCTATAACTATAAATTTAAATATCTAACTAGTTTTAAATTCTCTGCTAGCTTCTGTTTATTTCTGTCCTAACAGAGAACACAATGAAGAAATATCTTCAGCTCCCCCAAGACAAAGGATAGAAAATATTCTCTAATATACAAATGAACTCTAAAAAGTATGGGGAAATGGAATAAAATGATAAAATTTTCAATTAATTGTTTGAAGTCTTTCACATAGAAACATAAGCATACCTCTGTAGGAGTAGACAAAAGACAAACAGCATGCTTTTAGAACTTTCAACATAACGGAATTGTGAATTCCTTGTTACCAAGTACATTATAAAAGCAATCTCCCTACTCAAGCTGGTAGAGTACTAAAGAGTAGCATTCATTCTATGGACATGATGGAGAGGAATGAGTGGCCGTTGGGTAGTTCCCCTAGAGACCTTCTGACACTTGGTATCGAATCCTGCTTTATCAATATAGCAAATGCTAGTCTATCTAAAACTAGGGATCAGAGCATTTAACGTGGTCACATTGGTTAGCCTGTTTCGTTAGAATACTTAGATCAATCAAACCTGAAAATATAGGTTAAGCATACTAATTCACCGTGAACTTCAGAAAAAGATCATGGAGTTTAGAGACTAGAAAGCTTCATAAAAGTGATGTTACTTCAATATTGTTACATTTTAGAGATGAACACTGATTTTTCAAAACAAGCTGAGATATCACCTAACCTGTTTCCCTAGAGCTAAAAGGGGGAAAAAAAAAATCTCTTATTGAAACTAAGATGAACATATAAATTGAATTCATGTTGTCTAAAAAGAGGCATGGTCTCACCAAATTATTCCTGATAATGATTTCCCTTCTCAAATCCTTGGGATTTCAAATCTTGTGATGGTGATTTCTAAAGTTGTTACTTGATTGCCCAGATAAGTGAAGCTGAGGAAGAGAATACACTGGCCATGTCAATTTTCGTGCATGACTGGGTTACCCAATGTCTCAGGAGGGCCAGAGCCTCAGACATGAAAATGACTACCAAGACATCCACACATCATCTTTAAACAGATCTCTTTTTATTCTTTGGTGAAGTTCTTTTAGAACGGTGAGATATACTCCAAAATCATTAAGGGATAAGAATTAACTTTCTGGAAAAGTGAAAGTTTATTGCATGCTGATAGCATCACCAGTAGCTCTAATGTATTCTGGGACCAAAGGAAACAATACTGGGATAAGGTACATATACATAAGCGCTGTTTGGTTGTTTTGTTTCTGATAAAATTTTGTAACCTTCGCTAAATAAATCTAGAACTTAATTAACCTTAGAGTTAATCAGGAAAGTAAGATCTCTTTTCAACAACCAGCATAAATTAATGAATTTCTTACATAACAATACCATTGAATTACACGACTCCCTCGCCTTCTGCCTGACCTGTCTGAGGAGCAAAACACCTGCTCGGGTTCTTCCCCAATGCTGCTGCTTGCGCCTGCTGGCACCAACTTTCTGCCTTGCTGTCCCATACCCTCATTATATCACAGGTAATAGGAATTCAATGGCCGTATACAGTTAAACCTGCTGACATCTAATTATAATGGCATTGTCTTGGTTAACTGCTGTCTTTATGTTGTTAGGAAGCACATTTCTATTTTATGAGATAATCTTGGTTCCAACTCAATCTGTACTAAGGCAACTAATATCACTGCACACCTGATGGCAATAATTTGAGTGGGCCCAACGATTTGCAGACAAGCAGTCATTAACTATGTCACCTATTCCCATAACTTAATTCATTTGTACCCTATAGAAAATGGTCTGCCATTCAGTACTTTACCCATATGAAAGTCCTGGGAATCAGTATTCATCTAACAAAAAGAATTGTGTTAGATTTATTATTTCCAACTCTGAGTTTGACTTATCTTATTATTATTTTGTAAACTTCAGGATGGGGGAATAAAATGTACCCTATGATAAGGATTTTTCTTATAGATTGCTCTTAGCTCCAGAGACCCAGACTATTTAGTTTATCAATATACATCAATCTCATGGTCTAGTATTTTCTCTTTTAATAAATCCCTTTATTGGGAGCTCTTACAACGGTTTTAAAAATCCATACATCTATTGCACCAAGCATATTTGAATACACAAAAATATTACATATCAAAAACAAAACACTATATTTGAAATTTACAATGTCAACTAGTCTCTAACTCAAACTCAAACTCACTGCCATTAAGTCCTTATAGACCTACAGCTACCTATAAGACAAGGTAGAACTGCCCCTGTAGGGTTCTGAGACTGTAACTCTTTACAGAGAGTAGAAAACCACTTTCTCTCCAGGAGTGGATGGTGGTCTTGAACTGTCAACCTTGCAGCAACCACTATACCATGAGGGCTCCCAACGAATCACTAAGTAATCAATAATTAGCTACAAGCCCACCACTTCCCATATGGAGAAAATAAAGGGAAAAAACCTTTCACATGAATTTACTCCCTTAAGAAATATACACTGACAAATATATTACTAAACAAGAAAATATGAGAATTATAGTACTGTGTAGTAGTGCAATCAGATACAGGTAGTCAGAAAAAAACTCCATTTGGGAGTGTCCGAATTTGTTTCCTATGTCAGTAAGTTAACTCTTAGTACTAAACTTCATTTCTTTCATAACAGATGTTTATTATTTGTATACTACTACTAAGTCAGGTTTCCAGATAAAGGTTTTTCTGTTATTTGAAAATAAACTGTTCTATGAAATCCTGTGTAAATCAAAGTGGCACAGAGAGAAGCAGCAATTACCATGTGAGTTTTTAAAGCTATGGCAGTTTGCTGTAGCGGTACTGAGCTTAGTTCCTGGAGATGAGCTTGTGGTATCATTCTCAGGTGCATGGAGGGCACTTGCCTGTTTAAGCAAACCTTGAATATAAACTTCACTGTTTGCCTCTATTGTTTGCTTGGATTTGGGGGAATAAATACAAAAATCCTCTTCAGATTTTTCAGTTAGTAGAAAAAAGGTACTAATGTTTAGCATCTTTTGTAACAGTGAATTTAGGAATAGTGGGGAAACTCATAAGGAGTCAAACAATCATTTTGTACCTTTCTCTCCAAGAATGAGAGCCTACAGTTCAAAGCCGTGGAAGATGGTGGTGGCAAGGGGCGGTCTGTTTTGGACACATGTAATGGAAATCAAGAAGTCATGACATAGTCTAGTTCTATGGGACTTTAAACTGAGACCAGGGGATGGTCAACGAAGTAGAGAATGTTAACTAATGGAAAATAAAGTGCTATCTTTTTATCAAAGGAGAAAATAAGAGTCTAAATTAAGACATTAGAGTTTTAGAAGGAACACATGAAGTAGATACTTTAAAGAAAATTCTATGAAAGTCAAATGAGTAGTAGTTTGTGAGATCCAAAAAATATAAACTTTTATTGAAACATAACTTCAAGTGCATACAATTGATGTATGTGCTGGTCATGCTAAGGAGTTGTATGAGCCCCCAATAAAATGATTTAATAAGAAAAAATACCTTAAAAACCCCCCAAAACAATAACACCTTGGGTCCAATATTGAGAGTAGCCATACCAAGAGGGGAAGAGGAAGATGGGGGGAGAAAGGGAGAACCAATCACAATGGCCTACCTATAGTCCCTTCCCAGGGGAATGGACAAGAGATAGGGGGTGAGGGGAGTCATTGGACAGGGCAAGACATGAGGAAATTATAATTTGTTAATTATCAAGGGTTCATGAAGGAGGGAGAGGGAGGGCGGGGGTAAAAATAAGGAGCTGATACCAAGGATTCAAGTAAAAAGAAAATGCTTTGAAACAATGATGGCTACATATGTACATATGTGCTAGATACAATGTATGTATGTATGTGTGTGTGTGGGTATGTATGTGTGGATAAGAATTGTATAAACCCCCAATAAAATGATTTAAATAAAAATTATTTCAAGCATACAGAAAACCTATAATAAAAAAAAATCTCAAATAATAGTTGTAAACCCATCATCTATATATGTGGGAATATACATTTATGTACAAGTTCAACTGCCCCACAGCATTCACTGGGAATTGGTTCCAAGACCCTTGCAGACACCTGAATCCACACACACTCAACTACTGTGTAAAAAATGGAATATGGTATTTGCTGGGAATCTCTGCATATGCTCCTGCATTTTAAAAATTATCTCACAATTATTTATAATTTTATTTATTTATTTATTTTTAATTTAATTTAATTTTTTTTTTGGGGGGGCATCACTGCTCTCCGGTGGTGGGAGTAGGAGGCCCAGCCCCACTGCTGGAATTGAACCTCCGTCCCAGTGGGTCGCAGTTCCGCGCACAACCACCACGCCACCGAGGCTCAGCCCTTACTTATAATATTTAATATAATGTAATAATGTTATGTGACAGCACTTTATACTCCTTCTTAGTCTTTGAGGTTATTTTGATCACTTATATTTAATTGCTTTTTAGGAGCTATGTTTTCACAGAAACAAAAAATACACACAAGTATCAAGTGAAGGAGACACAAAGGAACTATGTTCCAACAAATTCTGGAGACTGAGGGCCTGTGAAATGGCAAGAGGCAAGGAAGGGAAGACTGCCTATAGCATTACTCTAATACTTGAAACGATGATGGCAACATATGTACGAATGTGCTTGATACAATACATGCGTGTATGAGTGGATTGTGATAAGGATTGTATAAGCCCCCAATAAAATGATTTAAATAAAAAGAAATATAATTTCAAGCCTACAGAAAACCTGTAATAATAACATAACTGTCACTGATTGGATTTACAGATGTAGAACACAATGTGGTAGAAAGCAGTTTACATATGTATATATATTTCTGTATGTATGAGGGGTTTCAAAAGATTTGTAGGAAAATTCCATTGCTTGAATTCCAGTTTTCCACGAATTTTTGAAGCCTTCCATGTGTACACAAGTATGTATGTGTGCACACAGAAGGCAAAGTTACAGACACTTTGCAGACTAGCTTCTGGGACTGAAGGTTTAGGACCATCATCTCCTGGGACAATTAAATGAATTGGCATGAAATAGTTCCTAAGTGCACATTCCACATCCCAAGGAGGAGAGTAGGCTAAGTCTCAAAAGTTTGTGGGTGAAGCTATCTAAGGCATCATAACCAGTCTCTGCAAAACTGCAGCCAGGCAAACAAAGACTCAGTGAAGACACGAGTTTAGAAAATGAAGTCTGCTCAAATGCGGGCTTTATCTAGCCTGAGGCCACGACAACTACTCAGATGCTGCCTGCCTCCATAGTACAGTTCAGATCAGGGCCACAATAAATGGATCCTTACGGAATGGTAGAGAAATATGGAACAGACCCTCAAATTCCTTAAATATTCAGAATTAATTGATACTAGAAAACTTCTGAGACTACTGCCTTAAGATATTCTTTAAAACTCAAAAACTAAAATATGAGGGACAAGTTTGAGCTGAGTAACAACTAAGACACAGACTCAAGAATGTTACCATTAAATACTGTGCACCTTTTAAAAAATCATCTGAGAGCAAATGGTCTATAATTACTTTAAAACAGAGGTGTCAAACTGGTAGCCCACAGGCTGCGAAGTAATTTTTTGTGGCCCATGATACTCTGAAAGAAAATGAAAACAGAAAAAACTGCTAAGAAAATAACGCTTAGGGGAGATCGGGGCAATACCGTACACACAACTGCCTTGCTAACCCTTTAATTACTAAAAATAAAAAAAATTAAAGTTGTCATTTTAATTGACACCCCTGCTTTAAAACAAAGACGGCAAGAAAGTAGGGGAACCACACTAAAGGATACAGAAGCTAGAATGAAAATAATGAAAATGTTCACGCACTGTAAAGAATGAAACCAATGTTACTGAGCAACATGTGTGCAAAATGTTTAAAAAACAACCACTCCCAATCTGTATACCCTTTACCCAGATTTCCTTATTAGTTTTATACCCATTAGTTTCGATATTTATATGCATGCCTTCCCTATAATGCACATTAAAAAAATCCATTTGAGACAAAAGTGCATATACAGCATGACTCTTTCTTTACTTCTTACCAAAATATGGCTATCCTAAGAATAAGAGTACTCCCATTTATGATAACAGTATAATTATCTTGGATGAATTTAACATTCATGTTTTAATCCAATTTACCATCTGTATGTCAACTGACTGAAAAAATAATCTTCATGGCATTTTTTTGTTTTGTTCTTGGTACAGGATTTA
>PVJH01012116.1:46056-65806 GCA_004026705.1 Nesogale talazaci
GGAGGGGAGCGTAACAAGTTTAGCATTGAGCAAATACAACTAGACTAGGAAGTGATAAAAGTGGATGGTACTGATTTTACGTGGAATGCTAACTAATTTTCTGTGAAAATGTTTCACACTATATAACTGGAACGTATACGATTTTATGTTCATCCGGTCCATCTGTCCACCTCTCACCCTCCGTTTAGGTAATAAGCTTTATAAAGTATCAAGGTTTTTTGTCACCTGTCTTGTTTCACCTGGATACAAAACAAGATTGACTGAATGAATGGAAACAAATGATAGAAAGAAAACAAGTAACAGAAAAGAGAGCTTTTGATGATACAATGAGTCAACATGAGTAATTTCTTAAAATAGGAAATAGTAGAATACCAGAAGACTAATATCACGCACATAAGAGGGAGGCTGTGGGAGGGGGAAGATTTCTCTGATACTAAAGGCTCAAATGGTAAAAAATTGTTTTTAAAAAATGATGGCCACATATGTACAAATGTACAATATGTGGATTGTGGTAAGGGCTGTTTATGAGTCACCAATAAAATGATTTTAAAAAATCAAAACAAACAAAATTCACATAAAGAAAAATTCCAATACCCCCTTCTCACCAAACTTAAAAACACAATAAAATGGGAGAAGGGAGAAGAATCAAAGTAGATCCTACACAGCAAAGACTTAATGTTCAGAAAGAACAAATGACCAGAGGGAACCAGAGGCTACAATGCATGGGAGTCATTAAGTTGGAGGAGCAAGCAAACACAGTAGAGGAATCCTGGATTTCTTATGAAAAAGTGTCCATATCCTTGTGGCTGAGAGAATGACACACTGGTTACATAAGGTGGCTGA
Source organism: Nesogale talazaci (assembly GCA_004026705.1). Classification (NCBI taxonomy): domain Eukaryota; kingdom Metazoa; phylum Chordata; class Mammalia; order Afrosoricida; family Tenrecidae; genus Nesogale; species Nesogale talazaci. The sequence continues at coordinate 46,900 of PVJH01012116.1, forward strand.
GAGAATTCGAAAAACATGAACTGCTGATTAACAGAAAGGAGGAGTCTGTAGAACACCCAAAGCCATGTTCATGTATAAATATACATGCTATTAAGCAAAGTTCATCTTTTCCACATAAATAATTTCATGTTCTATTTCTGAAGTCTAATATTGCACTACATTTTCCCATGACATTAGATATCCTGCAAAACAATTATTATTTTTAATAGCCTGATGACATCCCATCCTACAGATAACTCAAATTTATTCTGAATGTCCCCATTCAAAGATCATTGACACTAAGAGGGAACTTGAAACAGTTCACAAATTGAATTAAAAGATAATGCAATTTTCTCACAAACTTTGTAATGCCCCCACATAGTTATCTTTTTTTTTTTTTTTTTGCATCACTGCTCTCGGTGGTGGGAGTAGGAGGCCCAGCCCCACTGCTGGAATTGAACTTCCGTCCCAGTGGGCACAGTCCCGCGCACAACCGCTATGCCACCGGGGCTCAGCCCCCCACATAGTTATCTTAAGAAAAATTTCTATAAATGAGGTGATTAAATCAAAGGGTATTAACATTGTAAAATTCCAGTCATATACTGCCTGAATGCTTTCCATAAAGATTGTCACACACAATTTTAAATTCCCAATGTCATGTGTGAGAACAGCCCACTAAAGACCATTCTGATTGGTATATATTTTTTTCTTCACTTGAAAACAAATTTCTATATGAATAATTAAAACTAAAATCTACTTAATGTGCTAATAAAAGCACCTTAATATAAAACTGAACAATGAAGTATATTTGATTGGACATGAGGTAGCTGCTGTGGGACCCCAACCCAGGAAGTTTAATTACTAAGGAAGCAAATGACAGTCCCCAGGACATCTTAGCGAATTCTACCTAGCATCATTTACATATTAAAAAAATGTTGGAACATTACTATTCTTCACAGTCCAATTCAAAGAAACTATGCTTATGTATTCAGCTAAAGGAGCATGCTTTAAATAGAAATTCTAGGATAGCAAGCAACGAAGTTGAAGAGTTAGCAAATACAGTGTATTCAAACCTAAAGAAAATGAAGAACTAAAACTGTTTATTGGATTAATTACAAAGCAAGGGGCATTTATGTGAAACAATACCTGATTAGAACTGGCTTTTTCAAGGCGGTCAATCATAATTTCAAATTGCAAAGGCTTAATTTCCATCTTTCTGTTAAGTCTGTTTAATAAAGTCTCATCTTCTGAATCCATATCATAATCTGGTTGTTCGTTGTCTAGATTAAAGGCTAGAAAAGAAAAAAAAATTCTTCAAACTGAGAAAAAGTGAAGTTACACATTTTACCATATTTAACTACATACATCTAAATTACAATGCATTGACTAAAGTGGAGCTCCCTCTAAAGCTTGGTTGCATGATGGAAGATACCAGGGTAAGTAAAAAAACAAAGCTACCAGATTTCCAATTCATATATGCATGGATTTATGCCAATCCAACCCTATTCTGATGTGTTTCTGTGACAAATGGATGATTGCAGAGAAGTTTTCTCTCTCATTAAAGTTTTATCTTAACCTTCTTAGGGGGGAGTCTTAAAAAAAAACAAACACACAAAGCACTTCAATCAAAACAGTGGTATCCACAGATACCATTTTCCTGCCGAGCCAGGAAAATTGAGGCAAAGAGGTCAGCATCTCAAGGTTACGCTAAATGTTTTTTAGAATCCCAAGGAAGTAATCTTAATCTTGAGGAATTTTCTTGAAGACACACGATGTTAGGAGGCCTTGGGGGTTTATTAAAAAGAAATTTGAAGAAAGCTGCAACGGGGAGAAAAAGGTCAGCAAAGTTGCACCAGGGAACGGTTTCCTACCAGGACCAATGAGCCTGCTCATTCTTTAAGGGTCAGAAGGGCTATGCTGCAAAAATACCTTTGGGAAACTATCCCGTCCACCCTATAGTTTGACCACACCCCCTCAAATCTCTTGGGTTCCCAAAACGCAATGAGAAAAAAAAGTGATGGGCCCTCTAAACAAACTCCCTGCCATCGAGGAAGTCTGACTCAGAGCAACCCCACAGGGCTGCCCCGATAGAGGTGCTGAGACAATAAATCTTCATGGTCGTGGAAAGCCTCACCTTTCTCCCACAGAGCTACTAGAGGTTTTGAACTGCTGACCTTGTAGCTAGCAGCCTCATGTGTAACCCACTAAGCCACTGGGGGGGGGGTCGTGATTTGTATCCCTGAAAAACCAAACACTCAAACTCACTGCCATGGAAACCAAAGCTGACTCACAGTGACCCTATAGGACCTGGCAGTACTGCCCTAGGGAGTTTCTGAGACTATAGTCCTGGACAGGAGTAGAAAGCCCAGTCTTTCCCTCCCAGAACAGTGGGTGGTTTCAAATGGCTGACCTTGCAGTTAGCAGTTCAAAGAGTAACCATTATGCCACTGTTTCTCCCAACAGATACTAAGTATGTCATTTTAATATGTCACTTATCAAGAAGGACATAATTTGGGGGGAGATAATTAGAAGGAAAACTGCCTACAGAAGTGTACTTGGTGGCTTCAAAAGTGTGAAAAATCCCATTACTCTTCACTATTTTGTGAATGTTTTAAAGCCCCTTGTATAAAAAGAGGATGTGCCAAGAAATAATAGCTTCATTTTGTTTAATAAGTTTCTATGATTTTATATTAATATGTTTTCATTTAGCACTGTAAACTCTGAATCACGATTTAAGGTTTAAAAAAATAGAAATAATGGATTAAATTGATTTATATGAAAATTTAAAATAGTTATCTTATTTTAAAATAGAGTATATTTTATTTTAAATATAGGCTTAATATTAGTGTAAAATTATTTTATCTTAAAATATAGGATAAAATATAAAGCAGCAATTATTTAAAAGATGACATATACCAATAGAATGGTTTGGCACCACAGTGAGAATGTATAAACAAAATTGAGAATTCAAAAATAAATTCAAGTACAAAGTATCTGATGGAATTGACCCATAAAATTCGATATATTTTATTAAAAGAGGGGAGTGTGCTAGCATCAAATTCAAACCAAACTCACTACCATGACGCCCATTCTGGTTCACGGTGACAGTCTTGGACATCCAGGGGCAGTGCTACACTGTCCTGTGGGGCCACAACGAGTCAGAACTGATTCAATGGCAGTGAGTCTAAATTTACAGCATCAAATAAACAAAAATTTGAACTACAACACAGGAACTTTAGGTGGCCAATGGATTTATGTTCATGAGGAAGGGTCAACTCAGAAAAGGAGAGTAAGAGTTGTACAAATCAAAGGATGCAATTAATGTCACTAAATGGTAAATAAACAAATTGCTGAATTAATGTATATTTTACTTCCTTTATTTCAAGAACAAAATCAAATACATGGTTCTCTGATTTTTCCAATTCTAATTCTAGGAAGCAATTTTATGAATAGATTTATATACAGAGACCAGGACACACATGCATACAAGGACAATGTTTGTAACTTGTCTATAGCAGTAAAAAATATAATACAAGTAATTAAATAAATGGAATACACAGTTTATATACAAACTACACTGCACTAAGTTGTTTTTTTAAGGGCAAAAATTTTGTGCAAATGCAGGTAGATGCATTGAATACTTTTAGAAAAACACACAAGAAATTGGTAACAGTTCTCTCAGAGTAGGGTGACTGTGTTTTTTGGTTCTGTTAAGAATAAATTCTTAGAATGTAAACAAAGTGTGAGAAATAAAAATACTGCAAATCTACTGAAATCACCTGGTAAGAAGTGGTGCAAGGCAATCAAAGAGATACTAGCTATCAGCAGAATGGTTATTTAAAGGCTGCCTGTCTATCACAAAGCATAAATTAATATACAACATCCATGCATTATGTCTGGCACCTACATACTCAGCATGCTATTATTAAAGATAGTACTCATCGCAGTAATGAGGCTGTGCTAATTTGTTCAATTTTAATAAGCCCTTGCACTACAGGTTTAAGGGTGGATTTAAATTTTTTTTTTTTAGTTTTTTAGGCATCACTGCCCTCTGGTGGTGGGAGTAGGAGGCCCAACCTTTGCTCCTGTGAGCTAGAATTGAACCTCCATCCCAGTGGGCCGCCGTCCCGTGCACAAACACTACGCCATTGGGGCTCAGGCTTAGATTTAAAATTTTTAAAAGGCTAAAGTAATTAACTAAACCTCAAAAACTGAAGTCTAGTTGATTATACCACTATATAATAATGAAAACACTATCAATGTATTTGTTAACACATAAACTAATAAAGTACTTATTATAGGCCAGACACAGATTCATTTAGTATGGACCAGGCAGTGTTCTAAGTGATATATATATATATATATATATCACACACACATATATATATGTATATATATATATACACACTAATTTTTTTCCCTATTCTTTTTTTTTTTTTTTTTGGTTTTTGGGGCATCACTGCCCTCTGATGGTGGGAGTAGGAGGCCCAGCCTTGCTGCTGCATTTGAACCTCCAACCCAGTGGGCCGCAGACCCACGCACACCACGCCACCGGGGCTCAGCCTCCCTGTTCTTTTTTTAAGCAGATTGCTTCTGAAGTTTGGCTGGAAATGTACAGAATTTAGCTTTATATGCCACAGCTTACAAAGATTTTGATATGTGATATTAGTTGTGATCCCCTCAATGTAACAGCACTCATCACACTTCTTCCCAGGGTTCTCTCCATCTCCAGTCACCATCTTCCCTGACCCTCCTTATTTGGCGTGGGGGGTGATGGGGAGGTAAAAAAAAGCTGTGCTTTCCATGTGTGGGTGATTGATTTGAGAGGCAAGGTCCAATGAGTGTCACTGTTCACAACTGGTCTCTCTCCTGTTTGGCTAAAAGGTGATCCCCAGGAGTGGGTTGAGTTCCAGGTCTGAAGGGCATATGAAGGGCAAGGTCTAGGAAGTTTGTGCTACAACTTTTCACCCATGTTATCCAGGTCTTCTGTTGTGCTGCCTATCTAGTCCTCTGGTCACAGGCGAGTGAATACTGTGGTTCACGTGGGCCATAAGACCTTTGAACTAACTGTTTGAGCCTTTGACATACATATATAATAATTTAATTTTCACGGGCATCCTGTGTGGGAGGTAGTATTTCATCTCCCAATGAATTTTATATTCTAAAGTTTAAAATTGTAAAGTGTATCATGTACTACACAGTAAATTTAGCTCATTGAAGTTATATGTGAACTAGTTGAATACACTTTTAACACCCTGAAATGTAACATCCTGAAAATCATAGCCTTCTTCCTAGTCTTATGTAGTTTTTATTATATCATTAACAATAATTCACACCGTTCACAATCTTTCAATAAGTCAATTAAAGCTATCAAATTCAAAGAGAAATTATATAGCTCCCCCAAATACGGATTTCTAAAATTTACTCCATTCCCCAAGGGACACTGTTTGTAAATGCACGTAAGTGACAACGCAGTTGTGTGCCTTTATAAAGTCCACACACTAATAAGAAATTGTCGGTAAAAGTAGGTGGCTTATACAACTAGAAAGCTTTTTAAAAAGACTTTATATTGAGCTAGCCCAATATACTGCATTTCTAAGTGAATACGCTTTCAAAAATTGCAAGGTCAAGGCATACTTTTACATGACCATCTTTCACACACCTACACGACCTTACTCACCTCTCATTCCTCCATCTCCTATCTGCTCTATCTTCTTATTCTAGTCTTACAAAAGCCAGGGGAATGGGCAAGAAAAGCTGGGAAACAGTTTAGAAAAATTAATAGTGAGATGTGACAATGTGTTAAATCAGAACCAGGGCAAAGACTATAAGTGCTATACTAGCACTCTAAGTACTCTATTATTACTATTTCTCGTTTTAGTCAAGAACTACACAAGAACATCATAAATTTGACCTCTAAATCTTTATAGGCTCCCTCCCAACCCCGACAGTGGCTTATCTGTATCTTGTTTTACCTCATTGTTGATCATCATTCCTAATAGACAAAAAGGCAAAACCTTTAAAAGCAGTGATTATTCTTGCACACATCCTGCTCAGCACTTAAAGAAAAGAGTGGACACCAAATGATGCATTTGTAAAAGCAGCACTTAAAATATAGACACATATAGGAAGAGATTTTCTTTAACTATGAACAGAATGTTTTCTACATTTATTGGTACTTTAATTTTTGAAACTCAGATGCTTTTTCCCACTAAAAACATAAAAATTGTACAAAGAGCATACTACTTCATAGGTAGTAGTACACCAAACAGAACAAAATACCCACCCCTCCAAAAAAGGATGGTAGGGCCAGCAGTCCAGTGGGCAGTTTCTTGATATAGTCGGGCCAACAGAATTTAGAAATAACCGAATAAGGACATGTTTCTGTGTGCATGCATACATGACATTCTCCAGCAAGGCCAAATGAGTCACAAGAGAAAAAAAAATTAGGGAATCTAAGAGTGAACATGATAGACATAAGAAAGTAGGTGGAAGGAAAGGAAAGGAGATGAGCACATTCCTTGTACTAGCCTCCGAGGCGGCTGGTCAACACTGCATAGAAGTCATAGCACTGTGCAGGGAAGGAAGTGGGTCTAACCAGCTGTCTGCCTATAAGACATTTAAAAATTACGTACAGTTTAGAAAATACATTTAGACAGTCTAAAATTAGCTGTAGAGCAAATAATTTATATATGATCATCTAATATCACACACACACCCCTCCCACTAATGGGAAAAAACAAAAGAAATCTCCCAGAATGAAAAAAAAAATGACAAGAAATTTTTTAATTAAGAGAGGTTAACCAAGGTTAACCAATGCTACATATGCATGGTCTGGCTTGGGGGTGGACCTTGATTTATTGTGTTTCATAAATAACTGTGGGTTTTGTTTTCCTTCCCCCACCACCCTGTCCCACCTCACAAACTGAAGATTTATGGCAACCTATCTAGCAATTCCATTGGTACCGTTTTACCAAAAATATGTGCTTACTTCATGCCTTCTGTGTCACGTATTGGTAATTTTGTGAATATTTCAAACATTTTCAAAATACTACTGCACTACTGTTCTACACACAGATAATGTGTAAGTATTACTTTTATATGCACTAAAAAACAAAAGTTGTGTGACTTGTTTTATTCAAACAGTTTGGAATGAAGCAGCAGTATTTCCAACGTTGCTCGTAATGAGGCTTTGTTATCAAGTCTGTTTTATACTGTATGCCAGGAGATGCATTTCTATCTTCCAATCATTTCTAATCCCCATACATTTCCAATACATTCTCCAGGACAAAACAAACAAACAAACATAGGAAGAAGCTTTTCTCTACCTTACTTCTTCTCTTGTCAGCTAGAGGTGTACTGGAGAACTTGAGAGAAGAACCTCACCAACTCAACACCTTCAAAGTGCACATTCTATCCTCTCTGTGCCCAACACAAACTCCTCCTCTGAAGTGTGAGGTCTGCTGTGCCAGTTAAGCACACTTATTAATTCAGGAATTTTCTAGTACCACTTTTATATCAATAAATCAAAGTTTTATATCTTTTCTCAATTAGTTCCAATATAGAAAAGAAAAAGCAATCTTACTTATTGCTCCCCTACAGCCCCCAAAGGAGTCTTGGTGGTGTACTGAATTGTAAATTAGGCTGCTAACCTGCTTGCGACAAGGTCAGCGGTTCGAATATAAAGGGAGAAAGACAAGGTTTTCTACTGATTTAGTAGCCTGGTGCTGTAGTGATTACGAACTGGGTTGCAATCTGAAAGACTGGCAGTTCAGTATGACCAGCAGCTCAGTGGTATGAAGACTGGGCTTACTACTCCCATAAACAATTATAGTTTGGAAACCCACAGGGGTAACTCTGAATCAACATTGACTCGATGACAGCAAGTTTCTGTTTGAAATTCATAGGGGCAGTTCTACTCTGTCTTAAATACAATCAACTGGTGGCAGCTGAGTTTTTTCATATTTTGCTGGTTTTGCAGGGGCAGTACATTAGTTTATGTGATTCTAAACAAAGTCTCTCAAACTCTTACCAAATGACCTTTTCCTTCAAGGGTCTGGGAAAGAAAGTCCGGGGTAAGACACTGATAGGCTTCACCTGCTAACAGGATTCATTGTGATTGTCATCTTGCTGGTTATAAAATAAAGCCTCTCAGAATGAGAACAGAATCTCACTACCAGCAAGAGACAGGAATGGGGCCTATCTTCTAGATCCTGAGATCTCTGTGCAGTGAACCTCCTAGATCCAGAAGAGAGTGTGATGACAGAAGAGCAGCAGCCATCTGAGGAGCAGCGGCAGAACCCGGAGTCAGAGCATGAACTAGAGTGGTGAACTCCCAGCCCACAAAGCAAGCTTTGGGGCAAGAGGCTGGGGTGGAATAGGGGGCCTGTGGGCATTTACTTCAGGGAAGCTGAGTTTGCTAACCTGGAGTGCTGCGCTGAGGTTTCTAGCAGAGTGATGTGCCCTTTAAGCCTTTATTAGCAGCCATAAAGAGCTCCAGTCTCTAGAAACCCAAGGGGCAGTTCTATCCTCTCCTATAAGGGTAACGATGAGTCAGTATCGATGGCAGTGAAATTTGAGTTTTTGTTTGATGGAACTTTGTTACATGCCCTGACTGAATAACTTGACAATTTCTCACTGCATTGCAACCTATTCACTTCCTTAGTACATTTGTTAAGCGTGAATATTGTCTGAGAGTTCTGCATGACTTTTGTGATGAATTACAGAACCTAGACTTGAAAGTAGAGAGGGCTGTTTAAAACAGTACACAGGTTTTTTTCTGCTCCAACATTGTAATAACTACTCAACATTTGATAGGTGACTTTTTTTTTAACTCAGAAAATTCAATTTTCCTTTCTCCAATCTATTATTATATGGCACCTATAGGAGTCAGCACTCAGCTTATTTCACTCCCCTTCCTTCCTCCAATGCTTTATAGAATGAGACTGCAAAAGTATGTGGCCCGTGCATGAAGGAAAGCAGAGTGTGAAACGAATGGGAGATTCACTATAGTCAAGGCTTTATAATAATAGCAGGTATTAATTACTATGCCTGCAGCCTGCTCAATGTCATTTGATATCACGTGATATCCCATCCCCTAGAGAATTATACCACAGATGAGCAATCAGTCCTCAAACAGTCAAACCACAGGCCCTTAGTGACCTAAGAAGAGATAAACCTTGGTAAAATAAAGCAGAATAAATGTGTATTTGTTTCTCCTCCTGAAGGTTCTTTTAGCAAAGCAATCTCCCTCATGATATAAATCCTGAGGTAATGAGAATAAGCACTTGGAAATTATCAAATTTTGAGTTATAAAGGACACATATTGGCAGATAGGAGAAAAGCAGACATATATAAAGCTGCTTCAAAAGTTCCTGGGGGGGGGGGGGAGAGAAGATATTAAAAGATCCAGGAACATTTTGAAGCCTCCTTAAAAACTGTTTCAGAGTTAGAGGGGAAAAAGCTGCAACTCTTATTCCCTTTCAAAAGTTCTGAAAGCAACAGTGCTCTCTGAAAAAGGGGAGAAGAGGGGCATTTCAGAACACAGGAAGACAAACTGAAACCTTAAAATAAATGGTATACATTTGTGTATCTTAAAATATTCTATGATTTTATAGCATTAATGTTTTACTTACCCTTATGCTTCCTCATACTCACCTTTGGAGTACATCACAAGATTAGCCTTCAATCAGGCATAAAGAACATAATTTTTGTTTGACTTTTGTTTTGTATGTTAGCAACCATTTATGATCACTGTGCTTATTCTACATTAATGATTGCAAAACAGTGCCATTCTACCATTCCTTCTTCATTTACTTTAGCTGGGATGCTTCTATAAAAAGAAGCTTTAACCCCTCTTCAACCATTTAGAGACTCTGGGATATAGTTCCCAGAAATCGCAGGATTCCAAGAGAAGTCCCTGATTTCTGAAGAGTCAAAAGAAACTCATTAACCAACACTGGACCATATGAAATTTTCAGGATCACATTCCAAAGAATTTTGAATTCTTATATAATCATATTGCTTTATTTTCTAGATCTCAATTCAAATAAATGTTCTTTTTTTTTTTTTTACAAAGGGAGGGGCTAAAGAGATCACATTTATAGTACAGTCAAGAATTGTGTACATGATCCAGTTTTTTAATGCAGTTTTTCTTTTAGAGGGAAATGTAATAGTACTGTGATTATGTTGAGAAAGGGAGATTTCTATCTTTGTTGTTTGTGCTAAATGCTGTCAATTCAGTTTCTATTCACAGCAATCAAAACACTCTAAGTTCCTATGCCATCCTCACGATTAATGTTTAAGCTTGTTGTTACAACCACTGAGTCAATCCTTATTTGACCTTTCTTTCTGACCCTCCACATTACCAAGCATGATGTCCTCTGGAGACCAAGTCCCTCCTGATAACCTGTCCTCCAAGTAAATGAAAAAAAGGTCTCACCTTTCTCACTTCTAAGAATCTTCCTGGCTATTCCTTTCCTTAAGAGCTATATAATGAATTATTTCCAGCTGAAATGTGTCAAAGGAACCACAAAACTAGGAGTGTGGGGCAATTCAGTCCTAATGTTGTAGTGGTTACATGTTAGCTTGCTACTCACAAGGTCAACAGTTCAAAACTTGAAAGGTCAGTCAGTAGCAGTTTGAAACCGCCAGCCACTCCCTGGGAGTAAAACAAGGCTTTCTACTCCGGTCAAGAGTTACAGTGTCGGGGGCTGGGTCCCGGTGGTGTAGTGGTTTTGTGCGGGGCTGTGGCCCACAGGATCAAATCCAGCAGCAGCTCTCCCGGAGCAAGGCTGGACCTCCTACTTCCACCAAAAAAAAAAAAAGGTACAATGTCGGAAACCCACATCGGGCAATTCTACCCTGTCTGATAGGGTAGGGCCATTGTGAGTCACAATTGACTAGACAGCAATGGATATTAAAGAAAATAAATTAGGCAACCATTTGTCATTTGAAATTAAGAAATGAATATATGAAACTATACTATTTTCAAAAAATATTGTGGTGAATATACAAGTTGTTATTGAGTTGATTCTAACTCATGGTATGTCAGAGAAGAACTGCATCCCTAAGCTTTTCTTTCTTTCTTTTCCTTCCTTTCTGAACTATTTCCCAAGTCAGTGAAAAGATGAAATGAACAGTGATCGAAGCCATGTACTACAGACAAGCATGACTTTAGAATCTGTCCTTTCAAGATACACAATAACCCTCATAGACCACATGAGAAGGATTTGATTTGGAACTTCCACTAAGCGAACTAGACTTTATCTTAACCACAAAGGTAGCATATTAAAGAAATAAACATATCCTCATGTGCCTATGGCTACGCTAATTCTCTTTGCCTTTGTGAAGAGCATTAATTAACTAAAGGTTTGCCGTTTCCAACCCTTATTGAAAGTGTAAATAATGTCCAGTTATCTCATACATTAGCCCATCAAATCAACAACCCATGTATTTCAGTCTAAAAAACTGTCCTATAAATGGTTTCTTCTCTTTGACAATTTAAAAAATTCTGTAACAGCAGTTAAAGGTAAAATCAATAGAACTATCATGTGCCCCATAGGCAAAGTGACCAGACGTTCTGCTTTTAAACAATATTTCCCGCGTCCTGCAGCGTTTTAAAAAAGTTCCGATTTCCTGAGGGAACATCTATCCTAAATTCCCCATGTTTCTGGCACCAGTGTACATCAACTGGTCTAGCTGGATTTGTCTGGTAGAATTGGGATCATGATAGTGGGTAGGAGGAAGCATTTGAGAACTAGAGGAAAGTTGCATATTTCATTGTTTACTACACTGTACCTTAACTGGCTCATCACCCTGCAACCCTTCTGTAAGAGGATGTCGCATCACCTATTAATGGGCTTTGGGTCCCCAATCTGTACTCCCCCTCACTTATAATGATATAATTTTAGTTATTTGATGCCTGATACCTGATTCCTTCAACACCTCATGGTCACACAGGCTGGTGTGCTTCTTCCATGTGGGCTTTGTTGCTTCTGAACTGGATGGCCGCTTGTTTAGTCAAGCCTTCAAGACCCCAGATGCTACATCTTTTGATAGCCGGGCACCATCAGCTTTCTTCACCACATTTGCTTATGCACACATTTGACGTCAGCGATCATATCAGGAAAGTGAGCATGCAAGGAGTGATGACACTGGGAGGGTGGAGGGAAGGTGGAGTAGAAACGGGTAACCAATTTCAGAGATCTACATATAACGTCCTCTCTGGGGTATGGACAACAGGGAAGTGAGTGAAAGGACACATTGGACAGTGTATGATATGAAAAATAATAACAATTTGTAAATTATTAAGGGCTCATGGGGGAGAGGGGAAAGGAAATATGGGGAGCTGGTACTGGAGGCTTAAGTGGAGGGAGGGTGTTTTGAGAGTGACGATGGCAACAAGTGTGCAAATGTGGCTTGCATACAATTGATGTATGTATGGATCATGAGGGGAGTTGTATGAGTCCCCAATAAAATGATTTAAAAAAAAGTTCCAATTTTAGGAAAGAATGTATGACAAGCTAGGGAATGGCGGGAGAACGAGAAGGGAATATACGCCCTCTACCTAGCCCCCCACCCCCAGCCCCTTATCAATGGTGTCCTGCTTTACCAATGTTAAAATCTGGGCCATAGGGGAAATTTATATTTTTCTTTCACAAGATAATAATGATGTCTTTGAAAAATGAACCTACCTACACACACACAAACAGTACCCCCCGAAAAAAAGTCCAGAACCTCCCATAAAGCTATGTATTAAATTTTTAAAAAACAAAATCACCTTATCACCTTCAAAATAGTCTCCATTACACTTAATACATTTGTCAAATCTATGATTCCTTTCTGCAAACATTTTTCAAACTTATTTGTGTAGATGGCTGACAGCACTTCCCTCGTTTTATTCTTCTCTTCTGTGTCGTCAAATTGCTGTCCCTCTTCATTTGTGGAAACAAAATGAAGTCCCTTGGAGCGAGGTCAGGTGAGTCAAGTACATGGAGCAAGAGACGCAGGCTGTTTCTAGCCAAAGACTGGGGCACTGAGATGGCTGCATGAAAAGGTGCATCGTCGTGCCACAAATCGGTCTTTTCTGTCAGACACTCTTTTTTTTTTTTTTTTAATTTTTTTCTTTTTAGGCATCACTGCCCTAAGGTGGTGGGAGTAGGAGGCCCAGCCTTTGCTCCTGGGAGCCGGAATTGAACCTCCATCCCAGTGGGCCACAGTCCCGCGCACAACCGCTACGCCACTGGGGCTCAGCCCCACACACTGTTATGGAATCTTTTCAGAACTTCTAAATAGAAAACTCGATTAACAGTCTGACCTAGTTGGAACAAACTCCAAATGCATTACAAGTTGACATTTTTTGTCTGTTCAGGAAGTTGACAGATATCCAGAATCTGGTTTGTCATCTATCGGCATTTCACCTTTTTTTGAAATGAGAAACGTATGCACTTGAGTTTTTCCCCTAGCACTGTCCTTATAAGCGGTGTTCAACACCACAACAGTTTCTGTGGCATTTTTCCCAAGCAGGAAACAAAATTTCACAGCCCCACGATGTTCTCTTAAGTCAGCCATCAAAAAAAATGAGGTTGGAGCAAAACAGCCTTTACAAAAAAAATCCACTGTGACTAGAGAGAACCTTCCCAGTTGACACCACTGGGTGCACTCAGAGTGTGTTGCTTAATGAGCATCTATTGGGAAAAATGTATACTATAAAAGCTCCATCTGGTAGAGGTTTTTTCCCCCATAAACACACACATATACCATATATAAATACCATACCATATATAAACACCAAATATATATATATATATGTGTATACACTCACATAGATATATGGATGGATTTTTAGTTCACACTCAATCATAACCCTAATTTAAGAAAGATTAGTTCTTATGACTTGGCCCTACTCAATATCCATCCCCACGAAGTGATCAATGAGGACATGGGTGCTGCAGCAAAGTGTGGTGAAGAAACATGATGATTCCTAGCTATCAGAAAGAACAGTAGCTGGGGTCTTCGAGGCTTCTCTTAAAACACACGACCAGATAAATGAGGTGTTAGCTGAGTGCCAAGTGGAAGGAGAGGCTGTACAAAAGCAATGGACCAAGAGAATTTCAAATCACTGGCACTTTCCTGTCACCTAGGCCACCCAACCGTCAGAAAACTGGCAGCACTGCTTTCCTAAATCGTGCTCTTTATCAGCCAGGGGCACATTCTCCTAGCATGTATTTGCAGGCTGGTGTCATCCCCTAAACCTTGCCTCCCTCTCTGCTCCCCACTACAACTGAAACTGAGGTCTGCTTCACCCACTCCCACTCAACCTTGATTGCACACAACCACCAGTGAGAGCGTCCTTACATCCTGTACCGATCTGTGTACACACAACATTCAACCCAATGACCAGTGAGAGTGCACCCACAGCCAAATAAACGGCCAGACATACATGCCACCTCCTCAGCAATACCAGCTGCCTCCTGACACTCTCTGTGCCTTCCCATTAACAGATGGTGAGCATTCCATGGTTGACCAACCATCAAGCTCTAAATAACCCAAATGTCCATCTACTCAGCTATATTAAAACAAAACAAAAACTCAGAATACACACAACATGCATATAAAAAAGAAATTCGTTTAATACCGTAATGTAATGGAGAATAAAGATAGTTAAACCACATAAAGAAGCAAGACAAGATGGCTCCAGGAAGTGATCAAAAAATCAGAAAATTGTTTGAAGAAGAAATGATAATGGAACCATCTAATCCATATCGATCCCAAACCAAATGCAAGGCTATCGCATATCTTCAAGTCCTGGCAACCCGACTGTCGGACAGAGTGAAACTGTTCCCAGGGCTGAGTATCTTCACAGCATCAGACGGCCCACTCCCTCCCCCAGAGAAGCTGGTGCGCGTAAAATGTCAGCATTGGGGTTAGCAGCCAAATACCTAAGGACTGCACCACCAGATTCAACAGTGGAATACTATTAGTCAATAACAGGAACAAAGGATACCTCAAAAATATGCAAAAGCGGTCGGCTGCAAAAAGCCACATACAAATTATGATCACATAATAATTTCATTTATGTAAAACATCTAGAAAACAGACAACTCTCTTTAGACAGTGGATTGGTGAGGTTGCTGTGAGAACAGGACATAACTGCAAGTAAGCGTAAGGGATCCCTAAAAAGTGGTGAAATTCATCTAGTTTGGGATTGTGGTGATGGTTATATGTACAACTATGTAAATTTATTATTGAATTTTACTCTTAAAAAGAAATGAATTATGTTAAATTGTACCCCAATAAAGTTGTATAAAGAAAAAAAAGAATTTAAACGACTAATGTAGTGAGCTCTTCAAGAGAACAAGTGGAACACAGAAAAGAAAACAGAGCAATAATAAACAGAAACTGTGCAACAAGAGCAATGAAATATCCAAAAGATCAACAAAAATTCAGAAAGAGGCAATTTTAGAGAAAGACACCCAAGAGCCTTGGTCACAAGTTGGGACTGTTAACTTCAAAGCTAGAATTAAATATCCAAAAGATTAACAAAAATTCAGAAAGAGGCAATTTTAGAGACACTTCTTAAGTGTCTACTTAAGAGCCTTGGTCACAAGTGGGGGCTGCTACTACAGAGCTAGCCTTTTAATGCCACCAGCTGTTCCGCTCGGAGAGTGAAGATGAAGCTTTCTGCTCCCCAAAGCCTCAGAAACCCGCTAGCAGTGAGTTTCCATTGTGGAAAAGAAAGACTTAGGAGCAGAACTAAAACTATGAAATACTAAATACTAATTTCCTTACCACAACATGAGGAACTGTATTAAAGGATCAAGACATTAGGAAGGTTGAGAACTGCTGCTTTATGACAACAAAGACTACTTTGAAAAGGAAATTAAGAAACATTTATCAGCTACAACAGCCCCCAAAGATTAAAAACAAAACTAGAAATAAATATATGAGAAATGTAAAAGATATTTCAAAATTAAAGTATCGAACACTACTGGGTGTGGGGGATAAGGTCTCTATAAATGAAAAAGTCATTACACAGATAGGGAGATGTTACATTGTGAAAACACCTTAACAATGAACACAAATCCACCTGAAGGCAGTGTAAACCCTTCATGTTTTAGTTTTAGCTTTTTAATGATAATTAGTATAAAAAATAACCCTGTAGCAATGTTACTAACAATAATTCTCAAATATACAGTTATATCATATTCAAATACATAGTGAATTGCTCCTTAGTTTCCAAGACAGTAACTTTGAAAACACAGTAGTATTTCGAATGACTAGTGGAACACATGAACTATATGACTTTGAAACCAGAAGAATCAGATGGTACCTACATGCCACTACCTATGAAGCAGAATGCAATCACAATAGGTCTCAGAGAAAAGGGGAGAAAATGTGGAGCAAAAAAAAAAAAAAGAAGTTCACACACAAAAAAGACAAGATTTAATGGTCTAACAGAGACTGAAGGAAACCCCTAAGATTATGGCCCTAAGACACTCTTCTTAATTGGAAGTCATTCCAGAAACCCATTTTCATATATATCGTAAACCAAATGCAATTATATGTGACCAGGTAGAACTGTCTTATCCCTGTGAGTTTCTGCGATGGTTTCAGAGTTTCTACTCTGTTTACGGGAGTGGAAAACCCCATCTTCCTCCCACAGAGCAACTAGTGGTTCTGAACTGCGGACCTTACAGTTGGCAGCACAACACATAACCACTAGTAGTCCCACAAAACAAAGAATAATTATATTTGATGTTTCTTCGAATAATCAATTATAAGAGGTATAAAAGACAACATGTGCCTAACAGTAAAGATGAGTGAGCAAGATGAGAAATTTAATTTGGACCAAAGCAAATTTGGAAATGAGTGTCCCAACACATTGTGGGAATGTAACAAACGTCATGGAACACTTTATGCTCAAAGTTTGGAATGGGAAGCTGCTTTACTTTGCAATCTCTCACTAAAAACATAATTCGAGATTTTAAAAGCTGTTTAAAAAATCTGCATCCAATGAATAACACATTAACAAAGATAATTGGATACAAATCAGATTGACAACAATTATAAAATTTAACACGGGCTCAACCAAAAACAAGCGACTGACATTGAGTGGATTTTGACATATAATGACTCTATGGGACAGAGTAGAAATTTGGGGGGTTTTGAGGCTGTTTTGATAGGAACAGAAAGTTACTGATAGATTAGTGGGATAAAACTGCTAACCTCGCAGCCAGCCCACTATGGCCATGTCACCAAGGCCATTCTGAACAATGCCAAGGGGTAGTAAAAGCAAGTTAGGGAAAGTAGGCACTCTCACTCACTCCTGGCTAAAATACCAGCTGCTGGCCAAAGCAGTCTGTAATGAAAGTTAAACAGGCATCTTCCATGAAGCCCAGCAATTTGAGCTTAGACTTGTAATTACTAGTATGTTCAAGGAGATAAAAGTTTCTTTGTTGTAATATTATTCATAGTGTGTGTGTGTGTGTGGGGGGGAAGAACACTTAACCTCCATCTGCAAGAGACAGAGAAACTGAGATAGCTGTACCAAAGTATTACCTATATAACAAAATCTTATCAAAAATATGTACAAAATATTTATATTGGCTTTATTTCTAAAATCCCCTAACTAGAAGCCACCTAGATGAATGTCTTCCAACAGATAATGATCAAAGAAACTGGAGTTTATGCATGACATGACTACTAATCTCAGCAATAAAAAGGATTGGGTTATGGTAATAATTTTTAATAGACCTTATGAAAATTATGCTAAGTGGAAAAATTCTAAATTACGATAAGTGAAAAAAAGTCACAAAGGTTACATGCAATAGACTCCATTTATAATCTAAATGTTAAATACTTCAAGAATATTTAACATTCTTGGAATGACAAAATTATAGCGAGTATAAGTTAGTGGTTATAAAATAAGATCATTAACTGCATCTACCACACATAATGTTCCTTTAAAGATCAAATAAGGTAATGGTACCCAGCACAGAGCAGGTGCTCTCTCAAGGTAGGCGGGTTTCTTCCACTCTACTCCATTAGTAGGCTGAGAATGTCTTGTAATTTAGCAGAAATAAAAAATAAAAGCGCAATGTAACCTTACAGGTCTCTTAGTATTAATGCCCTAAGTATTACGGTATATAGTAGTCATGGTTTTAGTTTAAATACATGGGAAAAAATGAAAGAATCAGGGAATTTTCCACAAACTTTTCACTTGGATACTGCCAGAACTAAAAAAAGGTGTTTTCTTTTTGTCTTTCTAAAACAATTGGTTTTTTAAAAAGCCGTCATTCCCAATGATTACCTAGTAGGAAAGGCTCAGATCTGAAGATGGTCAGAATTGTATTTCTGAGCCCCTAAAGTCATCTATTTGCTTTAATGAACAAAAAGTTCAGTATCATCTCTTCATTGATATATAAAACTGACCACTATAATCTATATTAATATGAGCAAGAACTGACATTTCTGATTTAACTTATGAGATCCTTAAAACAATCATTTATACTAGGCAGAGGAGTTGATACCAAGGACTCAAATAAAAAGAAAATGTTTTTAAAAGACATTAAAATTAAAGAGTATAGGGAAATGTGTTCTTTGTGGAATAAATTTTAAGAACTAAAATACAATTTATTTTGAATAAAATAATGGACCTTTGAGTTACAGCTAAATCACCGATTATTGGTGATAGAAAATTTTATCAAGAGTTTTATTTTTTGACTTCAAAGCTTTAATGAAGTCTCTTTATTACTCTAAAAAATTAGAGTATGGAAAATATCTATGAAACTTAGCTACCACAGATCAAATAAATAGAAACTGTTATCGAACATGGCTTAGGATGGCTGGCTAAAAGCCTGAGAAGATATTAAAAGTGAACAAAAGTAGAACTACTAGCTTGTAGGTCCCAAGTCCACAGACCGCA
>PVJH01012117.1:0-65703 GCA_004026705.1 Nesogale talazaci
GTTGGGGGGTAGTGAGACCTCGGGAACTAGAGGAAACTTGTATGCATCATCATTGCCTGGCTGTACTCTGACTAGTCTGTCTCCTTCCTGTGGCTGCCCTATAAGGGGGTGGCCAATTACCCACCAGTGGGCCTTAGGTCTCCACCCTGCCCCTCCCCTCACTCGTAATGAAGTGATTCCTGTTCTTTGATGCTCGATATCTGCTCCCTTTGGGCCCTCTTGATCACCCTTAATGGTGTGCTTCTTCCTTGTGGACTTTGCTGTCCCCATGCTGAATACCAACTCAGTTATCTTCAATAGATGGTTGTTTTGAAGACTATAATAAGATCATCTTCAGAAATATCTAGAACTGGGCCTGCCATACAAAGTAGAACTCATGCAAAATAGTATACAGAAGTGATCAATAAGTTTCATTGGACTAATTCTTTCTTCACAGGGTTAAAGCAAACTTCACCATCATCAAGTTGGTGATGACTTGTAGTGACCCAACGGTACAGGAGAAGACCCTAGAAGCTGGTGGTTTTAACTGCTGCCCTTTACTTATCAGTCCAACATATATCCACTACCCCGCCAGGACTCCTCTTCACAGAGTTATTTCTTCGCTAATCCACTGATAAAAGAATAATTCTAAGACAAGATGGCATTAACTCTGCAGCACCAAACCCTACCTTACAGCATAAAACATTCATAAGCTAAATCTTATTCTAATGCCAATCACTTGTTCGGTGCAAGTCTGCACAAGGAATCTCTCTTGGGTACTGGCAAGAAGGATTTAATTACTGGATTATCAAGAGGCATCTCAGTCAAGTAGCAGCGCTTAGGAAGTAAACTTGCAGAACAGTTATCAAAAGAATTCAGTCTAAGACTTGAGGAGAAAATATGATGAACTTTATTAACTTTAAAAATCCTCCTCTTTAGACTAGTCAAAATAAAATGAAAAGACCAAAAGATAAACCCATAAATAGATTATGTGTGTGTGTGTGTGTGTGTATTTGCCTTATCAGAAAACCTAAGGAGGACAAAAAAGTTCCTATGGATTCTAGGCAGTTCAATGGTTGGCTACCAACAGAAAGGACGACAGTTCAAATTCACCAAGAGGAAACTTGAAAGAAAATCCTGGTGATGGACTTTCACACTGCGAAACATGGAGCTGCTACGAGTAGGAACTTAACTTGAGGGCAACTGATGGATATTAGTGACATCCAGGAAGGAATAAGAGGGCCAGAGAGAAACCTTAGTGCTCCCTGACTAAAGAAACCAGTATTTAAGTGCTTGCTGGCTTGTCTCTTGCAAAGGGAAAACTAAGGACACGGTTTCCCATGGTGTAGAACCATGATGTTTCAGTCCATTAAGTGCTCACCTTTTAAAAGGTCTGTCCCATCACAGACACTTCCTCATAGAAGATGAATCAGAATATGGTAGTTTGACATTTCTTAATATGACTCTTCTTCCCATGGTGTCTCTCTACTCACAGTTATCAGGTCAAGCTTAATCAGAGTAACCCAGGTGGGCTTCCAAGACTCTACCTCTTTATGGAAGTAGAAAGCCCTGTGTCTCTCTCTCACTCCTGGAGTTTCTGGTGGTTTGAACTGCAGGTCATGTGAATTGCTACCCATCATGTAACTACCACACTACCAGGGCTCCATGTGGATGGAATTATGCAAATAGGGTGTGGGTAAAAGTGTGGCAGTCATGTGCTTATGTTAATTTTATGATTGAGATGTACGGGTGGAGTGTAACCTGTTAATCTGGAGATAGCCATTGAGTAGCCAATGAGGTCTCTGTGTGGGCATGGCTTTCTCCGTTATGTCTGAGAAATCTTGCGGGATTTCCCTCGTGAAGAGGAGGAGCTAACTTCCCCAGTTGTTGGGAGTTAGTCTCAGAGGCAATGAGTCACGGAAAAGACAAGATGCAGCCTCCGAGAAGTTGGAGGAGCCGGTGGAGAGACCACACCGCTTGGCCCTGATGAAAGCAGACCTCTGAAGCTGCAGTGGCATGCTGCTGATGGACCCTGAGCCCTGGAAGCGAGGAGCCATGGGGAGACCCCTGCCAGTGCTGGGATTCTGCACCCACTGGCCTGTGACTTCGTGAGTCGGAAGGAGACTTTATAGACTGATTTTGGGCATATAGGTTAATATCAGACCTATGACTTTGAACTGGACTGGCCTTCTTGGTGTCACATTCCTTTTGTATAGAAACCCTTTTCCTTATACCTATATGCATGTCTATTGAATTTGTTCCTCTAGTCTACCTGGACTGACACAGTCAGTTTTCATTACCACTCCCCGGGCTGTAAGGATGAGAAAAGAAAAGGCGCAGACCTTGGAAGAGCTTGACCACGATCTCCCTCTGAAGTGATAGAGTCTGCAAGAGGGTGCATCAGAGACTGACCTGCAAGAGCACTATTGAGACTACAGTGTATCTTTTCATCTAGCCTCAGACTATGAACTGGGGGACAGAGTGACAAACAAGCTGCCCTCTTGGTCCATGGAAGGAAAGCCTGTGGGATCATACAGCTGAGAGTCTAAGAACCAGAGACAGACATGGCTTCTATATGACTGAGAGGTTGTGTGTTGGAGGGAGACTTGGCTGATGCTTGAGGAGCTGTGGGGTGAAGACAGAACTTTCCCACAATTATTATGCTCCAAATATAAAGCAGACTATTTACCAGCATTTGTTACAGAAGTTGAGTTAGCTGTTCTCCCTGAAATTCCCAATAACCTAAGGCCTTTGTGTTGTCTAACTACGAGCTAACTCCCCTGCTGTTAGAATGATGGCTCACTTCCCTAGAAGCCTGTGGGCTGGATTCAAGAGCCATTGTAAATAACCTCTAGCCCGATAGAAATGTTTATCTACTTCCACAGGTTAAGGTCTGGCCTTTTCACTCCCTTGTTCACATAGTCATATAGACATTCCTAAGACCACTCCCCTTATCACCATATAGCCCTTAAGACAGCCCTCTCCTTGCCTGTAACTAGGGGCCTGGCATGGCTCCAGAGGGTATATAGGGACAGTGGCCTGTGAATTACGAGGCCTAGTACCGATGGAGAATGGCATGAGAGAAATGATTAGTGTGAGAGTAGGTGGAGAAGAATGGTGCATGGAGGATTAACTGACTTTCCTCAGGACACCAGGGAAGCCAGAGGAGGTGCAATTGTCTACCTCCATTGCCACTAATTTTCACATGATGACAAATATTGGCATGTGGTAGAATCTATTTTTATTCATTGATAAACCCACTAAGAGGTTTAAGATGATAGTGTCTTGGCAGTCAAAAAAGAAAAGAAATGGCTCTCACAACTCTATTACTAGTTTATTTTGAAAGCTACATGCATGTATTCAGTGTGCAGATTATGGCTATGACGGATTAAATCTGTGGTAAAACCCCAAATCAGCAAGTATCAAAAACTACCAACATTCATAGAGAAAATATATATTTCACTACTCTAAACAATTTAGTTTTCCTTTTAAAGTGACCACATTTTCAGAGGGACACCATTGACCAGGGGGAGGGGGCAGTTCTTGATTAAAAATTTGGTCTATATGGAGCGACAAAAATGTCCATACATTGGGGCTGAGCCCCGGTGGTGTAGTGGTTGTGTGCGGGACTGCAGCCCACTGGGATGGAGGTTCAATTCCAGCTCCACAGGTGCAAAGGCTGGGCCTCCTACTCCTACCACCAGAGCTCAGTGATGTCCCAAAAATAAACAAAAAAACAAAAAAAAAGTTCATAGATTGCAAAAATATTACTGCAATATATTTAATTTTAAAACGCCATGAGACATGGGACAAATTGTTAAAAAGCAGGACAACTGGTCATCTTACTCTAAATAGATTTTGGTCAGCACATGTATACCAAAACCAAACTCATAACTTATCAAGTCAATTCTGAGAGTGACATAAGATAAAGGCACATGTCACAGGTCACTTTCTCTATGCAACTGCTAAACATAGAACAACAACAACCAAAAACAGGGCCCATATAGTTTAACTATATAAGAATGAGTTTGTCCATCTATAAAAATATAATTCACGTTGTGCCCACCCAGGGAGGCCAAAAAATAACATATATATATATATATATATATATATATATAATTCACTCTGATTAAGTCACTTTCTGCCTCATGCAACCCTATAAGACACAGTAGAATTATTCCTGTGGGATTCTGAAGCAATAACTCTTTTTTGTTTGTTTGTTTTCTTGGGCATCACTGCCCTCTGGTGGTAGGAGTAGGAGGACCAGCCTTTGCTCCTCTGGAGCTGGAATTGAGGCTCCATCCCAGTGGGCTGCAGTCCCATGCACAACCACGACGCCACCGGGGCTCAGCAATAACTCTTTATTGGAGCAGAAAATCTATTTTCCTTCCTCTGGGTGACTGGTGGTTTCAACCCACTGACCTTGTGGTGAACATACCAATTTTTTTTTGTGGGCATCACTGCCCCCTGGTGAGAGTAGGAGACCCAGCATCGCTCATGGAGAGCTACTGCTGGATTTGAATGGACAACTCTGTGGGCTGCAGTCCTGCACATAACCACTACGCCACCTGGGCTCAACCGGAACATACCAATTCTTAATTCAGTCTGCTCCCAGTGTACCTTTACCCCATTACACCCTCCAAAATTAATTAGCTGAATAATATCCAGATTTACAAAGGAAACTATTCAAACTATAAGAATCATTAATTAAATTTTTGAAATAGTTCTACAAAACTAAGTTTAAATATGAATTGTAATTCAATGTAATGCCTTGATTAAAAAATTTTATCCAGATTCACTCAAAAAATATAAAATATAAATCACAATTTGCCTCTAACTATTATAGTGTATGGGCAGTGGTGGGATTTAGCAAGTTTGCCCTGGTTAAATATAACTGATACTTAATTTTTTTACTGAGTTGTGTGAACCAGTTGTAAAAATAGCACTTGTTCTCAGGTTTCTAACTAAAAGGACTGCTCTATGTGAAAATCACAAATGTGCATTCTTTACTCCTTTTTTTTGGGGGGGGGCAATCTCTGCCTCTGCTGGTCATGGGCGCTACCCAGTGCTGCTCCTGAGAGCCACCGCTGGACTTGAACCGCCAAGCCCGCAGGCCACAGTCCCGCACTCAACCACTTATGCCACCGGGCTCAGCCCTCTTTACTCCTTTTTAATGTGCATATTCTTAACAGTGTATTCTAGGAGCTTTAAGAGTATGCCATCCACGAGTACAAAAAATTACATGGAACTATGCTTGTAAGATGTATTTGCTCATTTCGAAGACCTTCTTATACTTTTGATGAAATACTACATTTTAAATCCCTTGTGTTTAGTACTCCAATAGACAAACATATAGCGTAAAGAAAAAAGGTGTCAAACAACCAGAGGGTGGCATGTTGTCATTTGTTCCATCTTTGTGTTATGCCCCACATTCCAAAAAGATAATGTGAGTGAATGATGCAATTCCTGAAAGTGTCAGAGATAAAAAAATATTGTCAGAAGGGTCATTGTAAGGTCACCAGAATTGGAAAGTGGTAACACAATATATTCAGAAAAGAGAAGCAGCCTGTTTCTAGTGTAGAGAATACAATGACTATTGTCTGATTGACCTGCCTCTAAAGAAATGGGATCATACTTCTTTAGTGAAAACATTTTAAGTATAAATCACCCAGCTGATGATACTCTGTGCAGTTTTATTACAATGAGTGTTATTATTTTGTCAGATGTTAGTTAATATTTTTAAACTTTCTTATAATCTACTTTGTGTACTTCTTTTATTGTTCTTATTTACCTTTTAACTTTATGAAATATTTAACTTTTGGTATATATGTAGTTTTATACCTAAAAAGTCATTAGATTTTTAAAATTATTTGAATCTCATCATTGTGTCTGAGTAATCATGGTCAAGCTTTATTTTTCAAAGAATACCCCTGCTGTTATTTAAATATCAATGCAGCTTCATTTTCTAGTAAGCAAGTATATTAATTGACTGTGTTTTATCTGAAATAGCTAGTTGTGGTTGAGCTAAGACTAAGGGAAACCCTTGTCTATATGATAGAAGGGCTCCATGGAGTTTTTGAGGCTATTGAAGTATGGAAGCCGATCTCCAGTCTTTTCTCTGAAGCATCTGTGAGTGGGTTTCAACCACCCAACTTTCAGCTAGTAGTGAAGCATCTGACCCTTTGCATTATGCAGGGATTCTGATGAAGCTGTTACATCTATATTAGGTTTTTTTCCTTTAAATCTTCTTTATTGGCATATCTTACAAACTCCAAAATATCTTTCGCATACAATTCTGTTGTCTAATCCCATTAGGCAATGTAATACAATCATCAATGCTATCAGCTCCCCTTTCCTATCCCCAGCCCTCCCTCTTCCTGTATCCTCAGGCAACCATTGCTCCTGTCACTGTCTCAGAGGGGTCATCTATCTTGACTTCCATGTACTGAACAATCCTAAATATACAAATGGAAATATGCAAATCTAACATGATCAATGAGATAAAACACAGAGTCCCTATTAATAAGGGGAGGAAATTTTAAAGAATAGAGTATAGTTAAGTGGTTCATCAGTGCCATACCACACCTGGGATTTATCATTCTGTGTGGCCTTCTGAGAGGGATTGACCTATTAACTTATATGTGGATGTTGTTTGTAGTATTAAAAATCTGTGGTGAGTCTGTGTATTTATGGTAAAGAAATAAACTTTCAAATAGATATAAGCATGGATATTATTTGCATATAAGCTTACAAATATATTTGTAAAATATAGCCATTGGTTGGATTTGATTACTTATAATAAAAGAATTTTTAATTGTATAAAATTAACATTCTTTAATTACTAGGATCTCTGATGGCACAGTCAAGTAAGGGTCCTTCTAACCACTGTGAAGTCAGAGGTTCAGACCCACAATTCAGTTCGTAGGACACAGATAGGCTTTCTGCCCCCAGAAAGATTTATTGCCCTGGAAACCACATATAGGATCTCTATGAGTTAGAATCAAGTCACTGGCAGGAAGTTTGTTTTTCATTTGTCGTTAAGGACTGGCCACCACACTATTTCCTTCTCTACTCCAAATAACAATTAATGCTGGTTCTAGGAAATAATTAGGTCCAATTAGCTCTGGGCAAAAAAAATAATCAATACATCTCTCATGTTGCTGCAAGTTCTCTTGCATTCTCTTTGTGAAAGAGCAAATTGTAAAGCTTACCATTTCCTGTGAAGTCGGAATCATTTTATACAGAGGAACCCACATCAATGTTACCCTTATAAAACATTTATAGCTTATATGTGATGCTTACAGTTTTAAGCATTTGGACTTGGAAGGTCACTCAGGAAGTCAGTCATCACACATTTTTAACCCATAGAATGATCACTTTATTTTAATAAACTTGGACATTGTCTTTGAATAGTATTTTAGGGTACAAACAATACCCCAAGACTCAAATGAAATTTGGGAGAACATTTACTAAGTATTACACAGGAAGAGACAAGACAAAGACACATCATCCAGATGAGGGAGACCTTTAGCATGAAGACATAATGGTGTCCACAAGCTGACAGAAAATTTGAGGCTTAGGTAGGACATAGGAGGACAAAGGAAACCGTCACAAGATTGCTATGATTGGTGGCAGATCAATATATCATATTTGCATGCAAGACCACAGGAAAAGGAATGGGACCACTAGTGCATGCTTGACAAAAGAGCGTACAAGATTGGTTCAGGGCCTTTTGACTAAGATTTGACTCACTGCAAGTGAATTTATTTAACTTGAGGGAGTAGGAAGCCTTGTCTGTCTCCTGTGGAACAGCTAGTTCTTTTGAACTGTTGACCTTGGGGTCAACAACCCAATAGTAGTAATTATGCCCCCAGGGTTCCTCTGACTCAGGTAGTCAGGGCATAGAGATCTCAAAATGACAGTGGAACACACCCAGGAAATTTCCTAAGCAAGACTGCCCCTTCCTGGGCTGGTAGGTTGGTGCTAAT
Source organism: Nesogale talazaci (assembly GCA_004026705.1). Taxonomy (NCBI): domain Eukaryota; kingdom Metazoa; phylum Chordata; class Mammalia; order Afrosoricida; family Tenrecidae; genus Nesogale; species Nesogale talazaci. The sequence goes on from PVJH01012117.1 coordinate 7,968, forward strand.
CCACTTTCCCATACACTCTGGCACAGGACAAGATTTTTTCACTTTCCTGGTTAGTGGTCAGAAGGAATTCAATAGGCAGCTAATACCTGTGGAATCCTACATATAGATTGTGTCCTTTCACTGCTATTCAGTGTTCTCCAAACCTAGTGCTCAGATTTTAAGCTTGAATGTAGTGGAGAGCCTAAATTAATGGGGAAGAACATCAGCATAAATTCATTGGCTTTAAATTAAGTAGGTCTGGACAAGATCCCTATGTTATTAAACATTTGTTTAACCTCCTTTCCCACGCTCTTTTTCTTTCTGACACACATACTTAAACTGGTTTTGGAAAACATATGTCGCTCATTTAAAACCGTTATTGATAATAGATCACATATCACATAGGAATTGGATCTTCCCACGCATTGTTGCTGTTGCTCTGGTTTGTTTGTAACCACTACCTTAGATATTAGAAGAACATTAGACGGATATAAACACTTGGTTAGATTCGTCCAATGAGTCTACTAATTAGTCCCAGGTATATTCAGCTTTTTCATTTTTCACACATGTTTTAATGCAATCTTTATTAGCTGCCTTGTTATAACAGAAATACCATATATGGAAGGTTTCCACAAACAAATTCATTTTGTCACAATTTTGAAGATTAGAAATCCAAATTTAGGGTGTTTTCTCCAGGAAAAATGCTTTACTTGTTAGTTCTAGAGAAAGGTCTTTATCACTTCAGGTTCTGCTACCTTGGAGTCTCCATTGGTGTTTAGTATCTGTCTTCCCCCAAGGACTGCATCTTATAGGAATCCTGCTTCATTAACATAAGAAAGGCAGCCATTCTCATGCGGGATTTTAACCACTAGCATGGAAGTCAGAAGTTAAAGCACACATTTTGAAGTAGCTTTTTCACACACAACACCTTCCTAGAATTTTGGGATTCAACAGTAAAAAAAAAAATCTTTTCTTCATGAAGATTACATTCCAGTAGAAAAAATGACATTTAAAAGTAATCCAATCACATTAAAACAAGAACGAATAAATCCATAAAATAACCTCCGGTGATGATAAGACCTCAACATCTACTGCAGAAAAAGGAGACATAGAGTGAAGGGGATGACATTCTCAATAAAATGTTCAGGGTGACTTTACTGAAAAGACAAACAAGCAAAACATAGCAAAACATACAATGCTTATTCTGAGGCAGGCAGTGCTCAGAGTAAAATCTAACATTCTGTTAATTTCTTAAAAACTGGGACTATTCATATCCCCATTTCCAGATGGATGTTACATAACTTGCTCAAATCCAGAGCTAAAATTTTAGTCTAAAATATTGGGCTTCAGAGCACAAGTTTTAAACACTTTTTTTTTTTTACACTGCATATATCAATGGGAAGAGACTCATAGGCAGGTTGAGTAATCGCATTCAGGTATTTCTAGTCCATTGACTCTGACTTTCAGTAACTCCAAATTTCATCTTTATAATGAATTATGTCACAAGTCAATCAACAAGTCACTATACAATCACTGCCATGGAGTTGATTCCCTTAAAGGGAAGTAAGATTGATTGCTAAAAGCGAGGAGGATTGGAAGCACTTGAAGCATTTGACAGAGGTTCAGGCTGGATTCAGAAGAGGATGTGCGATAAGCTATAATCACTGATGTCAGATATATCTTGACTCAAAGGAGAAAATATCAGAAAGATTTTTTACTTCTGTTTTATTGACCATGCAAAGTCATTCAACTATATGGACTGTAATAAACTACTGGTAACCTTTAGAAGTATGGGACTTCAAGAACACTAACTTGTGTTCATGGGAAACTTGGACAAATATCAAGAAACGTTTATACAAATAGGACAGGGAAAAACTTCATGTATAAAATCAGGAAAGGTAGAGGTCATAGCTGTTTCCACTTACCACATGAATAATCAAAACAACTGGACAAGATGAAGAGTAATTCATTGGAGCATCTTATTAGCAGCATCGCTTGCCAACAGTGAAAAGGACTTGAATCTCTTGATGAAGACCAAGGATTGCAGCCTACAGAATGGGTTACAAGTAAATGTAAAGAAGACCCAAGTTCTCATAACGAGACCAATTTATCCATCAAGAGAAACGGGAAAACTTTGAAGTCAAGAATTTTGTCTTGTTGGGATCCACAGTCAATGTACATGGAGGCAGCAATCAAGAGATCAAACGGTGACTTGCACCCAATAAATATGTTTCACGAGACTTCCTCAGAGTATGCAAATGCGAGAATGTCACTTTGAGGACTAAGGCAGACCTGATCCAAGTTAAATATTTCTATAACCTCATATGTATGTGAAAGTTAGATGTTTCTATTGTAGGTAATGGGCAATTTGAAGACAAATTTAAAGTTGCAACTATTTCTTATTATTGTTGCACAATTCTGACACATAGAGACTGTACCATTCATAGTAAAATGCCTGCATATGATTTCTTAAACTACAATTGATACATAAGCAGATGGCCAGGTCTTTTCTTTTATGGAGTGAATGGTTGGTGGGTTAGAACTACAGGCTCTTCAGTTAGCAGTCGAGCATGTAGTTACTTAGATTTCAGATCTTCCTATGTGCACAGCTATTCAGATAGATTTTCTAACTATATGCCATCCAATCTACAGAACTATGAGATTCTTGTGAGATAGATATTGAGTCTCTTACTCTTTCATCTTTCTTCTTGTCCACCTACCTACTCAAGAACTGGGTATTCTTATAAAGAAGGCAATAAAAAACACTTTGCAAAATTAAAAAAAAAAAACAGCTAACAAATACCAGGAATTATATGGAAAAGGAAGGTACAATCATGCTATCCCAACCCTCCTCTGTCTGCCCATCCAGGATGCCTGGGGACTTCCTGGATGATGTAACACCCCCAACCCTAGCCATTGCAACTCTGTCAAGCCAACCTCACACCCAAACTCTCTCAGATTGCTTTCTTAAATAGATACACAATCTGGAAAAATATCTGAATTTTACATATGCATAAAATATATTAAACAGAAGTAGGAAATATGTGTTCAGCACAGTGATGGTAACCATGTTAGACTATATATGGCATGAGCTACAATAAGTACTATAAACCTATGAACAAATAAATTGACCGTATATGGGCAAATCAGAGGATGAAATCATGTATCATAGTGTAAGGAAGCAAAATCTGAATGTATATACATGGAAACGATATCCAATATAGTCCTTTGCCTGTGAAGACCTGCAAAATAGGTAGCTGGATTCCAAAATACAATACAGACACCATTTGAAACAGAAATGGCAAACATTTAGTTAAGGTTGTTGCTGATGATCTTCACAAAGCAGAATAAACACAAAAGGGGAAGGTATCATTACTTAAAATGTCACAGGCACGAAGAAAAATTTCTTCAGAAAGTCTTAGAAAATAGAAGCATTTTATAAATAAGAGGTGATTAAAAATGGAACAAACATTTACTAGTTCTGAAAAGTGAAGAAGCCAATGGGAATCACACCACTTATGATAGATTTAGTAAGGGCAATGCTACAAATTGCAATGACAAAGGAGAGAAGCAGAATTGTTTCTCCTCAGAATAACACATTTCTATCCAAAAGAAACATGCAAGAAACACATGGACAGATCAACAATGTTTAAGAAATATCAGCAAAACATTTGCCCATTTTGTGTTCTTAAGAGGAGAAGGCCACTGGACTTCAGGATTTCTTTGGTTCATTCATACCAGTTTTTCCTTCTTAGTACCTGTAAAAGGTGTATGAGACATATGTTTGCATTTCCTGATTTTAAAATCACTGATTCTCCACATTCTCTTCTGCTTATTGAAATGCCTAACTGGTAAAAGCAATTGATTGCTAACTGGAAGTTAGAGATCCAAGTCCACACTTTGCAAGAAAAGGCTAGAGATCTATATCCCCCAAATCAGTCACTGAAAAACCTTTAGAGCACAGTTCTTTGATATATGCCTTAGTTTGATTTTGCACTCATACTCCATTTGAGACCTGATCCTCAGCCAGCTAGTTAGCATGCAGGCCATGTGTTCAGAAAACATGATCACAACTGGCCACTCTGTCAGTATGTGCCTTACTCTGTATTATAAATTTGATGGCCAAAGTTGTGTTAGTTGCCTTTTGTTGACTAACAGATAATCCCAAAATTAGAACAGCAAATATTATTTGTCTCTTTGCTCTCTGGTGCTTGGTTTTGTGTTGCTGTGATGCTGGAAGGTATGTCGCTGGGATTTCAAATTCCAGTCGGGTCACCCAAAGTGAACAGGTTTCAGAAGAGCTTCCAGACTAAGAACAGACAACAAAAAAGAACCAGCTTTCCACCTGAGAAGAAGTAGCTGCTGAAAATCTTATAATTTTTAAAGGCAAATGAAAGAACACTACCTGAGAGAGTCCCAGAGAATGGGACCCCTTGGATCAGAGGACACTCCAAATGTCACACAACACAAGGACTACTTTCTCAGAGCACTTTGGTAAAGCCTGTGGGATGACATCTTCGGTTCTTCATTTGCTGATGGGACATGACTCGAGAAAAGAGTAACATCTGCAAAAATCTACTAACAATCAGAACTTGAATTGTCAGAAGTATGAATCTAAGAAAAGAGGAAGTGGTCAAAAATGAAATGGAATGCATATAGATCAATAGCCTAGGCATTACTGAGCTGAAATGGATTGGTATTGAACATTTTGCATCAGAAAATCCTATGATTTACCATGCTTGAAATAACACAATCAATAAGAATGGTATTGTATTCATTATCAAAAAGCGCATTGCAAAATCAACCTTGAAAGACAAAGCCCTCTGTAATAGAATTCTATTTATTTTCAAGAAAATCCTATCTAAACAACTATTATTCAAATTTATGCACCAATCACAACAGCTAGTAATGAAGAAAGGGAAGAACTGTGCCAATGACTTCAGTCAGAAATTGATCAAACATGCAATAAAGATGCATTGAGAACTATTGGTGATTAACATGCAAATTTGGAAACAAAGAGGAAGGAAGAGTACTTGGAAAACATAGTCTTGATGACAGAAACAAAGCTAGAAATCAAAAGAGAGAATTTTTCAAGATCAACAAAACATTCATAAAAAACAGTTCATTTCATCAACACCAAAACTAATTAAGTACATGGACTTCTCTAGATAGAATATACAGATATATATCAAATATATATCAAATTATATATCAATATATCAAATTGACAGCAAAAAGAAACTCAAAATCACCATCTAAAATCAGGCCAAGAGCTGACTACAGAACAATTAATTGCTCATATGTAAGTTCAGGTTAAAGATGAAGAAAATTAAAAAATCTACAAGAGTCAAAATATGACTTTGAATCTATCCCAGAAAAACTCAAGAACATATTTGATGGATTCCATACTAAGGAAAGAAGATCTGATGATCTGTGATAGGACATCAAGTCTGTCATTCTGTGAGAAAGCAAAAAGTCATTAAAAAGGCAGGAAAGAGGGGTGGATAAAGAAAAAGGCAGGAAAGAAAGAAAACATTAAAGTGGATGTCAGAAACTTGGTCTTGGCTACAGAGTACCTAAAGCAATCATGTCAAAGAGATGCATAGAAATTTTCAAAAGGCAGCTCAAGAAGACAAAATAAAGTGGTATAACTAAATGTTTACAACACTAGGGTTTGAAAAACAAAAGAGGAAAAGCATGCTCCGCATAGCTGAATCTGAAAGAACTCAAGAAAAAAATGGTCTAGCCGCATGTTACAATATTGAAAAATCCTATGAGCAAAATATTGAATGATTCAGGAAGCATCAAAAGATGGAAAGGATACAGAGAGTCCTTACCTAAAAGAACTATTCACATTCTACCACTTCAAGAGGAGGCCTATGAACAAAAGCCAGTGGTGCTAACGGAAGAAGCTCAACCTGCACTGAAACGGTTAGCCAAAAATTAGGTTCCAGGATAGATTAGCAAATGAAATGTTTTAACAAGCTGATGGATCACTGGAAGCATTCATTTGTCTATGCCAGGGACTTTGGAAGACAGCAACTTGGCCAGGTGACTGGAAGGGATCCATATTTGTGCCCATTCGAAAGAAAATGACATAACAGAATTCACAAACTGTAAAAGAGTAGCTCTCAATCTGGGGATCACGATCCCTTTGAGAAGTCAAACAACCCTTTCATAGGGGTCACCTAACACCATATTTCCAATGGTCTTAGGAACCGAGACACTACTCCTCTCGCCATCTCCAGGTAAGACCACCCACGTGTAGATACACCCACGTACGGGGTCACCACCACTTGAGGAACTGTATTAAAGGGTTGTGAGATTAGGAAGATTGAGAACCACTGCTATAGAACAATATCAGCTATATTATATGAGCGTAAAAGTTTGCTGACATCATTCAATACTGACAAGGAACTGACAGGCATTCCAGCCAGATTCAGAAGGGGATGTGGAAGAAGGGATAACACCACTGATGACACATCAATCTTAACTCAAAGCAGAAGACACCGGAATGATGCTAACTGTTTTATTGACAAGTTAAGGTTTGGGGCTGTGCGGGGTTGTACTCTTTGGTGCATCAGGTTGCAATGGTTCAGAATGGACGACATGGCACCTAAAACACTAAAACACTTGGGGTCGTTTCAATCCAGGTAAGTGAAAGTGGTTCAAACCCGGGTCATTACACCTCAGTGTCTTTCATGAGCTACAGCCCGGGGTGAAACATATGAACACTTGACAGTGGCTGGAGGATATATACCCAATTTCATTGATGTAACCGTTGGCAGGTCTCAGAAGATTTTCTTTCCATCTCACTCACATTATTTTTGGCAGCGCTCAAAGTTCCTCCCGGGCTGCCTGAGTTTTCTTATAACATGGTAACTGGGTTTCCTCTTTTCAGGTCCATCTAGTGACATAGCAACTGGCTTCTCCCAGAGAGAATGATGAGAGAGAGACGGATACTCAAGACAGAAACCACAATGTGTTTGTTTATATAACCCAATTTCAGTAAAGCCCCATAACTTCTGATCTAGTCCATTTACTAGTAGGGCATCAGTATATCCATTCTACACTCAGTGGACAAAAGAACTAAGTTCCACCTTTTGAACAGCAGACATTTCAAAGAATCGGTGGATATATCTTCAGAAACTTTGTAATTTCCACCTGAATTTTCCCAGAATGGCATTTGAAGAGTTCCCTTTTTCTCTGGGATCGTATTAGAAGCAAGTAGTAGAAAATATCTAAGTTTTAAAGATAGGATAGAATTTTTAAAAAGTATATTACTTCCAAAATTTACCAGACACCAGTCATTCTTCTATAATTTCTAATGAATTATTATCTATAACGCTAGAGCATATGATGTCTTATTTCATATATGAAGTATTGAAAATGATTGCTAATACAGTGTTTCATAAATGAAGACATTATTTCAAAAGTTTTTTCATATATCATCTCATTTAATAATTGATTTAAATAACTTAATACTCCTGCAAGAAAGTTAGTCAGGTCAGAGACTCAGAATATCAATACATTTTTTTCAGAAATGGATCTGTTCTAATCTTGTCTCTGCTTTATCACATGTGTATAAAGCAAAGCTAAACTCACTGCCATTGAGTTGATTCTGACTCACAGAGATCCTGGACAGAGTTTCTCATGCTATCAATCATTATGGGAACAGAAACCCCCATCTTTCTCCCATGGAGTTGCTGTTGAGGTTGAAGGTTGACCTAAAAACAGCCTTCAAGGACTCAGTTTCACATGTGTACAGTCAAGAGGTCAGATTAGGTGAGCATTAAGACAAGAACATTCTAGTCTTCTGTGTTCTGTAAGACTAATCGACCTTGGAGTAAGTAATTAATATACATCTGTTGAATAAATAAATGGCATGTGCTAAATATTTTACAAGAAAAATATCCCTTGATCTTATACTGTTTTACACTATTAAAAGTCATTTTTGGGCTGAGCCTCAGTGGTGTAGTGATTGTGCGCGGGACTGCGGCCCACTGGGACGGAGGTTCAATTCCAGCAGTGGGGCTGGGCCTCCTACTCCCACCACCGGAGAGCAGTGATGCCAAAAAAAAAAAAAGTCATTTTTGTATGTATTCCCTAATAGATTCTTGAGTTAGATAGTATTGCCCCATCTAATCATAAGTAAGAAAACATAGGGTTAAAATGGCAAAGGATTTACCAAACTACTAGAAAATCATAGGTTTAACATTTCTCCTCAGATGTATCTTTATGTTACTGGTCTCACTACTAAATAAAATTTCTATTTCATTGTCTGGAACTTGATTCTTTCAATACTTACGATTGAAAATACCTCTAAGCATGGTATGATTGTTAATCATCAGGTTTAGTGATTAATTTTGAAGATAATACATTTATAAATTGTTCTGTGTTCTCCCTCTTTAATCAAATCATATATGTTAGTAAGAGCTGAGAGAACATCTTAGCACAGGGTGGAAAAATCTCCATTTAATTTCATATTTGCAACTTATTTCAATAATTTTACTCTGCAATTCCTGCACATTAACAACCATGACTCTTAGATTAACCTTTCCTATTTGCTTGTACCTGACCTCAAAGCACACAGAATTACTCAAAGCCATTCTGATGGCTTTAATTTATGAGAACGTCTTCAAATATTCATCTTTGAAATCATGGGAATGATTACCCCACACACAACTATGGCTTTCCTTTTAATCTTAGCAGATAACTCTGATTACACACATCCAAAAGCTGATTACCCCCACTGTGGGTAATACCAGTGTCGCTGCTAACTACTTACTTCACAGTTGGAATTGCCTTCAAGGGCCTATTTACATTATTACCCAGAATTGATTTACATTGCTATTTTTATTGATTACTTAGGGGGGAAACACACACACACACACACAAAGGTATATAAGGTATTCTCTGAAGCCCTGCTAGGATGTAAAAAGAAGGGTCTATTTGAGACTAATAATACAACCATGTAAATACTAGATGCTTCTAAATGGAGATATATTTAAAAGATACCATTTAGTACTAGAATGGCTTAGCTATTTCATCTCAAATCCACATGGAGATAAAAAAATGGGTCAAACAAAAGAGAAAATGAAAGAAAGACATTTAAGTGTAGTTCAGATATGTGTCCTATGAGTTATTTAAGCAAATTCCGCCACCAGTGCCTTCTCATGCTGCTAGAGTCTTTGAATAAGCAATGCTTGGTGTTTTGTGATAGGATAACAGAGATGCTGAAATAAGCAGCAGGACCAGCTTTGCAGGTTTCTGGAATCTGATAGTTCTGTCTTGAATGTTTTCGTGGCTTACTGCAGTGACAGTTATGATAAAAAAGAAGTGCAGACAAAGACAACATTTTCATTTTTCTCTCCCCAGTATATATATATATATATGGAGAAACAATTCTGTGCTGTGTCAAATATTATGGATATCAGAGTGAACAAAACTCATCATGTGACTTTTGTCTAATTTAGGCTCATATTCTGTTAGAGAGGACAGGAAATGCACAAATTTGGGGGTGCTTCAAAATTATGGCAAAATATAAGTAAAGCATACTGTAATATCTTTATAAACATTTTGAAGCATCCACATACTGAGATCATCCCTAAGGGTAAAACCAAATGGATGTGGGTATTGTGTTTTAGTATGAAAACTGAAAACCCAAAAGAAAGATGTCTAGGTGCTTGGCATAGTAAGAAAGAACTCAGATGAGGTATAGTGCTCTTTCCATCTGGGTACATATTGGATAAGCTTGCTTGGTAGGCTTCTATGCTGGGTGGTAAATGAATGCACCCATTTAAAAGAAAACAATTTCTTGGAAAAGAAGACCATGCTTGCTAAAGTGAAGGAGCATCAGGGAAAAAGAAAAGAAGGGCTTTGACAAGATAAACTGACACTGTAGCTACCACAATGGATTCAGAAGCAAGACTGATTGTAAGGATGGTGCAGTCTTTTCTTCTGTTGTACGCGGGATCGCTATGGATCAGAATCAACTCGAGGGTACTTAACAGCAGCAGCAGCAACAGCAACAAATACAACCAAAGAAGGAAATACTCCCTGATGCATGTTACCTGATTCAAGTTCATCACTGGGGTCTCCTGGTACTGTCTTGTAACTAGTTTGTGTGGACTCCAGCCACCATATAGCAAGTGATTAGAATAGCAGAACCAATTCTGACCACCTTCTTTCTTCTGTTTTATAATCTTGGACATATATATTAATGAATAACCAATCAGAAATGTTCTTAACTTTACTTCCATACTGAAACAGCTGCTCTTGGTGTTTCAAGGGTTCCCAGGGGCACTGAGTTTGGTATTGAGTGGCTAATTGCAAAATCTAGATCTGTGGCACACACCCACAAGCCATTCTTTGGGAGGAAGCTAAGGCTATCAGACCTCTTGAAGACCTACACATTCAGGAACCCGAGAGTGGGATGCCGTGAGGTGGGATCCACCTGATGGCGGTGGGAAATGCGATTCGGCAAGTGTTGCTAGCCTCTGATGTCTGGTGCATGCTCACAATTCTGCCATTCAAATTATTCCCTTTGTCTCAAATTATTTCAAATCACACTGGACAAAAGATCAGTTTGGGTTCTTCTGTCCCCCATCTAGCACAATAACAAAGAGGCTGGAGGGTGAGGAATTAATCAAAAGTCCTGGGTATGACTGAAGACTCCACTCACCTCTAGTTAATGGTTCTCATGTTCGGTTATGAATCAAAGTCACTTGGAAGATGTAGGAAATCACAGAGTCCCTGCGTGCTGAGGTTCAGAGTGGAGTCCAAGAATTTGCATCTCTAACAAGGGATGCATATGCCCTTGAAGGGTATTAAGTGATGCTGATCCTGCTACTAGAAGAAGCACATTTTGAAAACCACATCTCTGGCTTTACACCGCCTTGTAATTCTTACTTCCATATTAATCATGAAGATCATCAAAGAGATAATATCCACAAAACTTAAAAAATAGGTGAAAGAGTGGTAATTATGAGTGGGAGTCCTGGTGGTATAGTAGGCTACCAACAGAGTTGCTAACCACAAGGTTTATAGTTTGAGTCCAATGGCTGCTCTATTGGAGAACGGTGAGTCTATTTATTACTACAAAGATTTAAAATTCCACAAACTCAAAGGGGCAATTCTATGGCATATCCTATAGGGTCTCTATGAGTCTGAATCAATTTGATACCAGTGAGGTCAATTGTGTTTGCTTTTTATTTAAATCGCTCCATATAGAAACTAAATTCTAAGAGTACATAAGGAAAAGGAGTAAATCAGAATCGGTATTAATGGAAATAATTATTAAGAAGAAAGAGGGTCTTATGCTCTCTATGGGCCATTTTCTTCTGTATGTAATAGAAGCCATGTAATTAGACAGGGGGCTCATGAGAACCCTTGTGTCTCCATCAGACTGGTAGAGCTGCACTCCTGCCAGAGTGCCCACTCCACTGCCTTCACAATCAGACACCTGCTGGCAGAGTTACTTTGGCTGTAATCAGGTCACGCAAGGCAGAGGACTCCATCTTATAGTTACCTGCTCTCGAAACTGAAGGAGCGAAGTACTGCCAGCTCCCTTTTTAACACATTAGCTAATACCCTTTGAAGAAAGAGGGAATAAATCTATATTTTGCTGAATAGTCTGATGATTTGAATTAACTCTTCCTTCAGAGAGTACACTTATTTACTTTCTAATTGAGGGTTTATTGAGGAAAAAAATGACTTTTTGCAGGCACTAGGTTTTCAAGGTATCCTTATAATATGTACTATAAGAAAATATGAAAGTTCTGCTGAGGCAGCAGAAGCAAGAAGTGTCACAGGAGATAGAGGATATCTTATACCTATGTTTGTTAGTAATGATCTAAGTCACATATATTCAATAAATTCAATAAATTTAATTATGATTCTAATGACCTAGGCTTCTTCTTTATATGAAGTGGAGACTGTCATCGACCAAAGTTAAACAAACTTTTTTTTCTTGTCATGGAACAACTGGTATATATTTGGATTTTGAGGGTTATTCAGGCACAATTACTGAAATCCGCTGTGCTTCAGTCACAGACAATATGCAAACAAATGACCATGGTCACGTTCTGATAAAACAGTACAAAAACAGGCAAGAGGCTTGGATGATAACTGAAATCAATGCTGTGCTTAGTTCTGGGACCCTAAGCCAAAGTCATATCTCTAATATGACAGTTTGTTATTAAAAGCAATGCATTTAATCTCTATGTACCTGAATTTCTCTGTGTTGCAAGGATTTTACTGGTCACGACACTTCCCCTCAGGAATTTCAAAAGGGTTAATGAGCTCATGTTTCAAAACACTGTGAAGAAACCATCCAGAGCACAAGTGCAAAAACCAAACTCACTGCTCACAAATATATTCTGACTCACAGTGACCCTATATGACATGTGGGTTTCCAAGACTGTAACCCTTCATGGAGTAGGAACTCCCATCCTTCGCCTGAGAAATATCTGGAAGTTCAAACTCTCAACGTGCTGCTCACAGATCAGCATGCAACCCGTTAGGGCACCAGAGCCCCCAAAGGGCACAAGAGAAGTACTGGGCATCATCCATGGCACATTTTAAGGTACTCTCTTTTGATTATTACTGCCTATGTGGATAGACCGAGGATTCTAACTTCTGCTACTCAATAATATTTCAAACCTTGAAACTTACCCTACAATTTTCTTTCAAATGATTAGTAGAAAACTGTAAGTTGGATATCGATATTATACATTTATGGATAATCCAACCTAAAAATTAAATAGAAATAAAACAGTTTATATCATTTCATATGCACAGGTTTAATATGCCTTCTATTTTACTTTTGAAGATTATCCAGCTCTAAAGCCTAAGCTTGAACCATTCACAAGAACTAGAATAGGCATGTGAAGTATACTGTGAAAAGTAATAAAATGGAGTTGATATCTTAGTTTTTAACATATTTTCCGTACTGAATGGGGTGCTCTAATGAGAATGAATTCATTAAGCTACTTTGGAATAATGTGTATGATGACATATGACTAAAATGACAATGGATAAAGTAATTTCACCATTTTCTAGGAATATGGATTTTTTTTCTTTTTTGCCACTTATCAATCACGACCCACCATGTTACAATCTTTAAAAATGAATTCTCCAAGGCAAACAAAACTTGCTGCTGTCAAGTTGATCACAGCTCACAGCGAGCCCTCCTGGGCAGAGTAGGGCTTCCCCCATGGGCTTTTGAGACTTTAAGTACTGACACGGGTAGAAAGGCTTAACTTTGTTCCATGGGGGGCTGGGAGCTTTAAACTACTGGACTTGCAATTAGCAGTCCAATGTGTCACCCACTATGCTACCAGGGCTCCAAAAATAATTCATAAATAGATATTTCTATGGTAAAAACAGCAATATGAAACTTTTCTAGGAAGGTAAAGAACTGACACATCACAATCAAAGAGATACACATTGGAAGTGCCCATAGTGGACACATGGCCTGGTCAAGAATCTGAAGCAAAAAAAGAGGACGCTTTTACCTCTGGTAATGAAGAATGATTTGTTTCCTGACATAAATGCTATTTAAGCTTAATCTTGTGGAAAGCAACAAAGAAATAATTTTCAGAATAGTACTTTCCAAACTCTTTGACTATGTATACTATTGTGAGAAATTAGGATGAATAAAAGTTTGCAAGTAATTCAACATATGGCAGCAAAGATTTAAAAGTATCACAGATGACCTACATTATCAGGCTAACAAGTTTGTTTCTAATAAAAAAAAACCTATTGAAGCATTTTCAGCAGGAATAGTGTTGCTATTTATTAATCTATTCAATAAAATTTTTGAGCTCCTGCTATGCATCAAAGAAGTCCTGTGATTCAGATGGCTAAACATGAGTTTAACCGAAAGGTTACTAGTTCAAATTCTCCAGATGCTTCACAGAACATCAGGATGAATGCTCCCATAAAGATTCATATTCTCATAAACCCTATGGGGCAATTTTATCCAGTCTTAGTCTTGTAGTGGTTATGCATTGACTTCTAACTGCAAGGTCAGCAGTTCAACCCCCCATCCAGTCCTGGAGAGAAAGGGGCCTTTCTATTCTCATCAAGATTTCTGGTCTCAACGACTCACAGGAGCAGTTCTGCTTGGTCTGAAAGGGTGACTGAGTTAGCATCAACTAGATGGCAGTGAGAAGGGCTCATTATGACTTGGAATTGCTGTGATGGTAGTGAAATTTTTACATTAGTATATGCCGGGCACTTTCCCAAGACCCTGGATAGAGCTACAGAGGAAAAATATCACACACACACACACACACACAAAACACACAAAGTGCCCACCATCACTTTAATGGGGACAGAAAAGAAAATAACAGAGAACTTTAAATGATAGAGTCTACTACTAGATTGTACAAAGTTTAGAGAGAGTAATCATGAGTACATTGGCTGGAGGAACACAAACAGAAAGGTTACATTTGATAAAGAGCTTGTGATAAATGAGAGAGCAAGCCATTTAGGTTATCAAGAAGGACAGAGTTCCAGAAAGAGTAACAGAAAATACAAAGAAATTGAGGAACAGAAAAGCAACATATGCAAGGACACATTAAGTAAATATTTATAGATCATTACACAAATTCTTGATTTAGGAATTTTAATGTACTTGAACTGTGCATGGATTATGGGTGGGGGTGGGCTAGGGATTATTTGAAAGAAGGGGAAAATGAATCGATTTTCTACTTTGTAATGTAGATCTGAAATAACTAATTCATCTGCTAACTCATGTATTCCCATTAATTCCACACATATTTATGGAAATATTATAACAGATATAGACATGACTGAGAAGGATAAACCTTGCCCATATGAGGTTGGCCCTCAGCTGGCCATTTGGTGGCATGAATAGAGAACAAACTTCTAAAATTGAAAAGTCTAAATTAAAAAAAATCTAATATTGTAAAATGGAATACCCCCAAAACACTAGTCTTCCAACCACTTCCTAAACAATTTTTTAGCAAAGTCCTACAAAGAAATGTAGAATAGTTTTTACACTATTAAGATGACTTTTGAAATCATTCAAAATAGTGAAAAATAAACTACATCACAGAGGCCTATTTTACCAATCATGATGAGTCACTGAGCACAGATTAGCAAACAAAACCCCAACTCACTGTCTTCGAATCAGTTCCAATTTATAGTAGCCCAATAAGGCAGGGTAGACTGCCCCTGTAGGTCTCTAACACTACCCCTCTTCGTGAGTATCAAAAGTATACCCTCCTCCCATGGAAGAGCTGCGGGTTTGAATTGCTGATCTTGAAGCTTGCAGCCCAACATGTAATCACTGTGCCATCAGGTCTCCAAGTACAATGGATTAAAATGCAGTCATTTGTGAAAAGATTAAAGCAAAAGACAAAACAAAAAACGAATCCAAAATCACCAAATCTGTCTGTCACACACGAAAAACAGCCTTTTCAAATGACTTGCTGATGTATGAAGACACTATCACTTGTGGCTGGGTGACTGGCTTTAGTAAATCTGCTGTCACAGAGAACAGAGAAGCACTGGATTCTGCCGCAAACTGACAGAGAATTATTAAACATGGAGGGGGAAAATGACCCAAATATTACATAATGAGTTCCTCTTTTATTCTCTCACTACAAAAGCACATCTGTGGTTTGTTCCTGATTCCACAATAGATGAGCCACATTGATGAGATAGAAAAGCAACTCTATGGGGTAGGAAAATGGAAGAGCGCCCACAATCTTTATTAAAGATAGTTGAAAGTATAGGGTTTAAAATACTATGAAGTGACACACAACTGTAAGGTATTCACACAGTTTTGCCTTGCTATACTTTATATTTTTAAATAAACTATTAAACTTTTGAAGTATAAATGCCAAGACTTAGTGACAATAATTTCATGTTTATGAATTTCATGGGGGGACACTGTCATTCTAGTGCAGACATTTCTAGATAGATCTGCAGACTTGTGTGTGGTGATTTGAGGACTCGCATGTGTGCCAGGGGCTCGGTATCTCAGTTCACCTGGATTCTGTGCCCAGTTCTATAGACTGACTTCCAAATCCAGAGTCTGAGATCCACAAAGTCTCACTTGTCCTGAGCCGCCCAGGAAAGGCATTCAAAGAGATTAGTCAATAAGGAGAGCTCTTCAAGCACAGAAACAGGCATGTTGATCTTCGAACTTCAGTTCCTGTCATTAAAAAGCCCTAAATAATCCTGAAATGTGTTAAATGCCATTCAGAGAAAGCTGAATAACTTGAGAGGGATATGACATAATTACATTAAAACACGACCATAGTCTCAAGTCAAATTCTAATACTACCATTTAATTGACCAAATTCAATGATGATCAAGCTATATTTCCAGCAATCTTGTGGCTGAAGGCATCTTGATCTGTGTTTTGATATAAACCTAAAAATATGAATATGTGTTTAAGTAGTAAATCTCTAGGAAACTGGACTAAATACTTGGTTTCAAGATAGAAACACACCTTAAAATAACCTGCTTTTGCTCAAGGTGCTATAGATCAGTTTTATTACAAAGGGAGTATGATGGTGAAAAGACAGAAAGACCAATTAATGGCAGACTTTAGCCAAGGAAGTCACCTTTAGTACTTCAGTCATGGGCTCTCTGAGTCAAAGAGACAGCACTAATGAACATAAAAGGCTTTATTTGACATAAACATAGACGGCAAAGTAAAATGAGAGGCCATGATTTGATTCTCTCACACAAGATAAAAACAAAGAAAGGTGAAATGCCATTATGGGGGAAAAACTAACAGCTTGTGATTCATATAATTTCCATAATAATCCACTCTGAAAATCTAGAATGTAGGGTTATCAATGTTAACATGGAAAAAATCTGTTTTAATACATTCAATTCACTTCAAACTCTCAAATTCAACATGCAGGCATACGTTGTTTTTCCAGACTTCTTTCTGTGCAATTCTCATATGTGCTTTTTACAAATGGAAGGTTTCTGGCAATCCTGTGTGGAGCCAGTTTCTAGGCAATAACAAGTACTCACTTCATGTCCCTGTACTATATGTTTGCAATTCTTACAATATTTAAAACTTTTCATAATGCTATTGCACATTTAATAGGCTATTGTACAGTATAAACAAAACTTTTACATTCTTGGGGAAAATAAAAAATTTATGTGATTTATTTTATTGCCATCTTTGCTTTATTGCAATGGTCTGGAACCAAACCCACAGCACCTCCAAAGCATGTCCATATTTAATCCTTTATATTGACACACTATCTCTCCATTCATAAGAATATCAGTGAAATCCATTCTTACAAAACCTGTCTCAAAAATTCAAACGCTGTTCTATACAAGGTATTATAATTTTCAGTTACATAGTTTCCACTGCTAAAATAAAAGCAAAACCAGCTTCGTTTTACATAAAATATATTCATAAACTCAGGCTGCAACATAAGAAACAGGTGAACGTGATAAACAATTAATTGGTGTTCCAATTTCCAGGTCAGTGCATCCATATTTGCAAAGAGAACCTCTGCCTCTCATCCCCAGGCTCTAAAGAGGGTGTCATAATAGAGTCATGCTTTTAACCAACTTCTTTAGCAGCATTTTTATTCCAAGCACTCCTACCCAGCTGGCTAAATGACTAAGCAACAAGGTCAATCAAATGCAATACTACTCTCTATTCAAATATAATGGAAATTTTGACCATTCCACATTCAAAGAGCAAATACATTCTCACACTGACAACCACATTCCATTGGCTTTTCCTGCAAACAAAGTGTGACAGATGCCTTGGCTGTAATTGCCAATCAGCCTTTACATGGCAGCTGAAAACACAATACATCACTTTGATCTCCTTTGCACTACACACATCCCAAATCAAGAAAGCTGAGCAGGGAATAAGAAATTGGCATCGTGTCTAGAAGCTGTCACTTGTGGCATTTAAATACTATAATGTATATTCCTTTCATATTTTTATTTCCCTGTTGCAGAGACATTCTTTTGGAAACCTGAGCAAAAGCACACTTAGAGTTAAATAGCATCCATATATCTGTATATTTGGAAAATAAAAACTGAGTATAAACTAATCTAATTAAAGACCACCAACTATAATTTCCTTTACCAATTACGCACTTGTGGAATTAAACAAGGCAACATTTTCCAATCTCATTTTAAAATAATATTTATTCTAAAAAGCTGTACTCACATTTTGCAGGGAGGTCATAGCCACATGTGATTTTGGCATGTCCAGTATCGCAACCGTTCAGATGACGACATTCTGCTAACAGACAGGGGCCAGCTGCCCGATGAATACAGCCATCCACTGGAGAAGAAGGAAAACATGGTAGCCCATATTGAGCCTTTTGAGAACACAGTGCTGGGATTCACATAACTTAATAATAGGTTAGCTGCCCTAATGACCTTTTCTAGCATTAAAAAGCAATATACCAAAATGTCGCTTGCAATTTGATATAGTTAATACATAGAGAAGGAAAATAAGAGTCATACAAAGCTAGACTTTGCTATAAGAATATTTTAAACACTAATGGAAAATAATACATAAAACAATAAAGCTGTCATTTAAGATATTTCCATAATGCTTCTTGATTGATAGGCATCTTCATTTAGAGTATTCTTCACTTTTATCTGAGCATAATTGGCTGGGTGAAGTATCCTTCAGTATCAAGTTTCAGCAGAACTTCTAGACTAAGAATGGACAATGAAGGAGGACTTGACTGTCTACTTTGGGGGGAGTAGCTACTGAAAATCTTTTGCATATCTTTGAAATATTGTCAGACATTAAGTACCTCATTATTGGAGAAGAACATTGCCCAAGACAGTGCCCAAGGACGAGTCCCCCCAGTCAGAGATGGAAATGTGACTGAAGAAGCATTACATTCATGTATTTCAAGTTGAGCAGGGTTATAAGAGTGTGTGCAGTGAAGCCTGAGGGAGAAGAGTCTTCAGAATCTTCATTTGCATATTGTTTATTGGGCAAGACTCAAGGTAAGGAGGAATAGCTGCAACATTTTGCAAATCATCAGAATTTGGAATGTGGAAAGTATGAATCTAGGAAAATTGGAAGTGGTTAAAAATGAAATGGAACTCATAAAGATCAATATCCTAGGCATTTGGATCACAAAATCATAAGTTCTACTATGCAGGGAATGAATCAATGAAGACAAGGGGTGCTACACTCATTGTAAATGAGGGCATTTCAAAATCAATTTTGAAGTGCAGTGCTCTCTATATTTGAGATCATATGTATCTGTCTTCCAGGAAATCAAGTCAATACTGTTATTCAAATTTATGCACCAACCATCAAAGTTAATGGAGAAATTGAAGAAATCTGCCAATGAGTTCAGTCAGAAATTGATCAAATATGCAATCAAAATGTGTTGATAATTATCAGTGACTGAAATACAAAAGTGGATACAAAAATGAAGGAATGGTGGCTGGAAAATATTGACTTGGTTACAGAAATGAAACTGGGAACCACATGGTAAAATGTTGTAAGACCTAGTTATAGCAAATATCCTTTTTCAACAACACAAAAGGCAACTCTACATGTGGATTTCTCCAGATGGAATATACAGAACTACCTCTGTGGAAAGAGACTAAACACATACCAGGGACCCTGGTTTCATAGTGGTTAATATATATTAGACTGATAACCTCATACCAGCTATTTGAAACTGCCAGCCATTCTGCTGGAAGTTAAAGACTTACAGTATCCAAAACTCAGTGACAATTCGATTCTGCTTTATAGGGTCACAGAGATATAGGATACTCAATGACAGCGAGTTTCTCTCTCTCTCTCTCTCTCTCTCTCTCTCTCTCTCTCACACACACACACACACACTACACACACACACTACAGTGAGAAGAGACAATAGAGAAACTCAATATCAGCAGCTAAAATGAGATCAAGGACTGACCATGGAACTGACAACCAATTGTTTATATATAAGTTTACATTGAGGGGCTGAGCCCTAGTGGCGTAGTGGTTGTGTGCGGGACTGCAGCCCACTGGGATGGAGGTTCGATTCCAGCTCCAAGGAGCAAAGGCTGGGCCTCTTACTCCCACCACCTAAGGGCAGTGATGCCCCCCCCCCCAAAAAAAAAGTTTACATTGAATCTGAAAAAAATTAAAACAAGTACACAAGAGTCAAAATATAACTGAAAAAAATTAAAACAAGTACACAAGAGTCAAAATATAACTGAGGAGATCCTACCTAAATTTAAAGAACATCTTAAGAACAAACTTGATCATTGAGTAGTAATGACAGAAAACCTGATGAGATATGAGAGAATATCATCTATAGAGAAAGAAGATCATTAAAAAGACAAGAAAGAGAGGCAATATCACAAGTACATTAGAGAAAACTTTGAAACTTACTCTTAGTCATAGGCTAGCTAAAGCAAATGAATGAAAAGATAAAGTCAAAGACATGAAAAGAAAATTTCACAGTGCAGGTGGAAAAGAAAAAGTAAAATATATTGAAATATGGAAACACCTATTGCTAGAAAACCAAAAGGAAAGAACACACTCACCATATCTTGAGCTGCAATAACGCAAGAAAAACACCATAAGCTTGCAGTTGTCATATTGAAAGATTCTATCAGCAAACTATTGAATGCTACAGGATGCATAAAGAAAGATGGGAAAAATACACAGAGTCACTATATCCCAAAGAGCTAGTTGATGTTCTCCGATTTCAGAAATGAACAAGAATTGGGGGTACTAAAGGAAGTTCAACCTGCATTAAAGTACTAGTCTAAAGCAACGGTCTGGGAGTTGATAGCATACCAATTATAATGATTCAAAAAGCTGACGAACCACAGGAAGCACTTATTCATCTTTGTTAGGAAGACAGCTACTTGATCAACTAATTGGGAGAGATTAATATCTGTGCCCATTCCAAAGAAAGGGGACCCACAACATTGCTCAAAGTATTGAACAATATCATTGATATTGCATACAAGTAAAATTTTATTGAAGGTTCTCCATCACTTGTTGCAGTAGTACATTGACAGGGTCTTTTAGAAAAGAAGGTGAAAACAGAGATATACTTCCTGAGAGAAGATGGATCTTTCCTGAAAGCAGAGAATACCAGAAAGATGTTTATATGTGTTTTAATGACAATGCCAAGGTATATGACTGTGTGTATCATAAGGAACTATGGATCACTTAGGGAAGAATGGGAATCCCAGGACACTTAAGGGTGCTCATCTGAAAATTGTACATGGATCAAAAGAGAGTTGTGAGAACAAAACAAGGGAATGTCGCAAGGTTTAAAATCAGAAAAGGTGTGTCAGGGTTGCATCCATTCACCAGATTTATTCAACCATTATGCTCAGCAACTCATTACATAATATAGATTAAATGAAGAGGAA
The DNA here is from genome assembly GCA_004026705.1 of Nesogale talazaci. NCBI lineage: Eukaryota > Metazoa > Chordata > Mammalia > Afrosoricida > Tenrecidae > Nesogale > Nesogale talazaci. Next base: position 29,331 of record PVJH01012117.1, read on the forward strand.
TGTGACATTAGGATTACAGGAAGGCTAATTGACAACTTGCAATATATAAATCACAAAATCTTCCTTACTGAAAGGAGGAGGCTGGAAGCACTTGCTGAAGATCAAAGATTGCTGACCTCAGTATGGATTACAATGGAAAGTAGACCAAAATCCACAGAACTGAAACATGCTAAATGGAGACAAGATTGAAATCGCCATGGATTTTCTTTTGCTTAGATCCACAGTGATCACGAAGGCAGCAGTCCAAAGATCAAAAGATGCACTGAATTGGGTGAATCTGTTGCACACGATCTCTATAAAGTGCTGGAAAGCGAGGATGTTACTGTGAGAATGAAGATGACTCTGACACAGCCAAGGGATTTTTGCTCCCCTCATAGGCATGGGAAAGCTCAACGTGGAATGAGGAAGACTGAAGAAGAAACTATGCATTTGTATGACAGTGCTGGTGAAGAATATTGAAAGTACTATCAACTGCCAAAAGAACAAACATCTATTTTGAAAGAAGTACAGCTAAAATGCCCCTTAGAGGTAGGAGACATTTAGGACCAGATTTCAAGAGAGAGCACTCCCTGCAAAAGACAACGCCCTTGGTAAAGAAGAGCAGTGACAGAGAAATGCTAGACAGGAGATGACTTAGCACAGGGGCTCTAACAATGGCTCGAGCCTAGGAACGTTTATGAGGATGGGGCAAGGCTAGGCAAGATTCGTTTCTGCTTGGTTAGGTCACTGTGAGTTAGAACCGACTGGGTGACACCAAACAGCACCATAACTATGGGGGTTATTGAAGACCTGGACTGGTAAATGGTTAGCAACAATCTACCTAAGGTGTGGAGTAGTTCCCCATTTCCACTGTTTGTATCATATCTAAATATATATATTCCTAACTTGATGTCACAAAAAGTAGAGTTGGCAGTTGGGTCTCTGAAACAAGTAAGTTTTGCTTCCAATACACCAACGAATACCCAAGAAAAATTATTTGGGGGAGGGCAATAAAATATACACTCCAAAGCATTTTCACCCACTTCAATTAGCTAATTGCCAGAATAAGAACCAGAAATAACAATCAAAGCTCCTTTGCCCCAAACAGTAGGACACAAGTATGATTGGGTTTCTGCCAAACTTCTTACTGGGCACTAGATGATGGGCAAATGCGGCTCACTCATCCCCTGCCGTCAAGCCAATTCCAATTCATAACAAGCCCACATAGAAGCTCTGAAATTACAGCTCTTTTTGGTAACAGATAGCCTCACCTTTCTCCTACAGAGTGGCTAGTGGACTCCAGTGACTGGCCTCAAGTTCAGTACTCAGCAAACAGCACAACTAGAACCCTTGAAAGCAGCTTCACACTCACTGCCATCAAGTCAGTTCTGCCTCAAAGTGACCCCACAGGGCAGAGTAACCTGTGGGTTTCTGAGACTGTCACTCAGTCTAGGAGCAGAGAGCCCTTTCATGCTCCTGTGGAATGGCTGGTGGTTTTAAACTGATTCATTCATAGTAAGCAGCCCACATATAACGTAGGTCATGATTCTTGTCCAACACATAGCAGATGTCATGATATGTGCCTTAAGGCAATCACTCATTCAGAGAAGCTGTAATATGAAGGTGTACCCCCAAATGGAATTTTTCCTCAAAAGCTATGCATCTGATTTTTTTAAAAGGATTTTAAAGGATTTCCACTTTTAAAGGATTCTCCATTACACTGAATGTATTTGTCAAATCTGTGATTGCATTGTTGGAAAGAATGTTCAAATTCATCTGTTTGGATGGCTGACAGCACCTCCCTCATCTCTTTCCTTCACCTCTTCTACATCAAGTCGCTGTCCTTTCATGTCCGTCTTGATTCTCAGAAGCGAGTTCACTTCATGCTGCTTTTTGCAAAAACAAAAACAAAAATAAAAATAAAAACTGGTGTTCTGAGACCGCTGGGTGACAGGCGCATTGTTGTGGTGGCAAAACCAGTCCCCCGGCTGCCACCCATCATGCCTCTTTTGTAGCATACATTTATGCAATCTTGTCTGAACCTCTAAACAGAGAACTTGATCAACAGTCTGACCTGATGAAATGAACTGCACATGAGCACTGTGAGTTGACATTTTCATCTGTTGTGGAAAGTTGATGGATGTCCAGAATGAGGTTTGTCACCAATTGACATTTCACCTTTTTTGAAGTAAGAAAACCACCCATACACTTCAGGCATTTTTTCCCCATACCACTGTCCTTGTAAGCTGTATCAACATTACAAGAGTTTCCGTGGCATTTTTCTGGAGTAGGAAAAAAAAATTCACAGATGCAGGCTGTTACCTTAAATAGACCAACACAAAATGTGCAGTTTGAGCAAAACTGCTTTTATGAAAATAACCAATATGATACCACTGAGTGAATTAATTCAGAGAAAGTGGCTCAATGATCACCCAGGAGTACGAAAGTTCTGTTCCACCCTAGCACAATTCAGGCTTTTGGGGGGTTCCCCCTTATATATAATGACTCTTGCTGTTCTTGCTTAATAAATCAGTTTTCTGTCCCTGGCAGGTATCATCAGCTCTCTCATTTCTAGTCCTCATTCATATACAGCTTTGAAACTCAGAATCATCTTTTTAAAAATATAAATTTGGCTGAGCCCCGGTGGTGTAGTGGTTGTGCGTGAGACTGCAGCCCACTGGGTTGGAGGTTCAATTCCAGCTCCCAGGAGCAAAGGCTGGGCTTCCTACTCCCACCACCTGAGGGCAGTGATGCCTTAAAAAATAAATAAATAAATAAATAATATAAATTTATAATCATTGGAAATGAACATACTTAAAGAGAAGACTGAGGGCACCTGAAGATGTGGTGGGTTACATATGAGGCTGCTAACTTCAAGCTCAGCATTGGGACTCCACTAGCCCTTCCTGGAGAGAGATGATGCTTTCTACTCCTGTAAAAAGCTGTAGTCTGGGAATTTCACAGGGCAGTTGACTGTGAGTTGGAATAGGTTCCATGGCAGCAGTTTTTCTTTTCTTTTCTGTTGGAAAACTGAAGATCAGTGAGAAAAGGAAGACCTTCAATGAGATAGACTGACACATTGACCTCAACAGTCGACTCAGCTGCAGCAAGGGTGTGGAGGATGGCGCAGGATGGGGCAGGGCTTTTCTGTGGACACCCCATCAGTCAGTATGAGTTGAAACAGACTTGATGACACTTCAACAGCAACAGAGCTAGATCAGAAATGAAGACAGAGAGGGAAACTGTAGAAATTGAGAATACAAATTCTGATTTTCACTAAATGAACCCAGTGGACAGAATGGAAAGACAAACTTACAGATTGAAGGGCGCAGAGACAGAGAGAAATCTGAGATGTGAAAATAGAATGGGATCTTAAAGGTCTGAAAATTCACTGTCCAGAGTGGTATGTAAATGATCTTTTTATCAACTTTTTTCCTTCCTTGTTGCTGTAATTAAGGGAAAACTGAATATTGGGCGAAAGGTTGGCATTGAGAAGTACATACCTCAGACAATGTACTATTTGGCTTTTGCCACCTTTCACTGCCATGGGAGCATTCTTTTATGGAAAAACAGTTATTTTAGGGGTGCAAGGTCTTTAGCCTTTTTCTATATTACTTGCTACATGTCTGTGGAGTTTGAGAATAAGTTGGTTTTAAATGCCCTCTCAATAAGTTAGTTTACTTCAAACTATTCATGTGTGTTCTAGATAATGGAGATGGTGAGTGTGCAAAAATGGAAATTTGGATAGAGTACACGTGAAGTCTGTACATGTTGGGACTTCATTTCTTCACACTCCTTTTGCCCCCTGCAGAAAGCATGTTGCCAAAGGAAATTTATATTTCTCTTCTGCAGGAATCCTTAAAAGGCTATCTACACAGGTGGAAAGAAGAAATAACAACACCACCCCTGCTGACACTGAAGGATTTTCTGCCTCCTTTAGAGTTTCTTAATAAAATTCTTTAGTGGTACTTTGTCTTCTGAAATCCTCATTTTGGGAAGACAAGAATCTAAACTCACCCCTTCTGGTCAGCGCTTATTTCTAACTCTGGTCAGAATTTTGTCCCTAGCCTGCCATCTTTCTTGCAAGTGTGACAAGAACCAAAGAGAAAAAAACTCAAAACCTTGAGTCACCTCCAGATAATAAAAACTGTCATTGAAATCCAAGCCTCATTCTTTATTAGTTATGTGTGACACTCCAAGCGAGAGTTTACTTATGAGACAGAGAAAACTGTTTATCAAAAATAGCAATACTTTACAAGATTGTGTATGCTTGGACTTTGAATACTGCGGTTGGGAAATATTCAGCAATTTCTGGCATAATGAAATGTGCCTTCCTAATGATAATCTCAAATTCCATAAATTGAAATTATCTGTGAATTTTAATACAATTCTTTCTCTAATTTAAAAATTAGAGATACAGGGAAGAACTGAAAACTGGAAATTCACATTTCCTCTACCAATTCATTTATATTGATGTTTACTTTTTGAAATATATCCTGTGAAATTATTAATGAAAGTGAATATACAGGGACTAGAATTCTGAGATACTTATAATCCTGAAAGCTTAGCACTCCTCAGATACCCATCAGAGGAGAACTTGTGTGAATCACAATACAATGCAGCGATGGATGGAGTCTTGCTGGCACAGCAGATAAATGCGTGGCTGCCAAATACAAAGTTATTGGTTCAAAACCATCAGCGACTCCACGGAGGAAATTACTTGGTTATCTGCTCCTATAAAGTATTCAGCAGAGAAAACCTTATAGTTTTTCCATAAGGTCGCACACTGACTATGAGGGTCACTCTGAGTAGACTTAACAAGCTAACAACAAAATAAACTAATATGGGCCAGTTCTATATGCAAGCATTATGCTATACTTGGAAAGACTTCTAAGTGAAAAGAGAAAGTTTAAGAAGCCTTTATACAAATTATCCAAAGTTCTGTTTAACTAGTCAAACACACACACACACACATATACACATATTTATATGTATATGTAATCAGAGCAGGGACCCCTGCTGGCACAAGAGTTATGCACTGGGCTGTGTTCTGCACCATGCGAAACCACCGGCAGGTCCACTGGAGGAAGACTGGGCTTTCTGCTCCAGTAGACAGTTATAGTCTCCGAGGAAAACAGGAACTTGTTATGAGGCCACATTGAGTTGATGGCAGGGAGTTTGCTTGCTACTGGTTTATACGAAGGAAAATGTGGCATCCGGATGGGAGGAAGGCTTACGAACAACCTGAGACATGCAGATGACATAAAACTGCTTCTTGGAGGTGAGGAACAGTTGAAGCACTTGGTGATGAAGATCAAGGATGGCAACCTTCAGTGTGGATTACAACTCCATGTAACAAAAGCCCATATCGTCACGACTAAGCCGATAGGGAACATGGTGGAAAATGGAGGAGACTAAGATGAAGTCCTTGACATAACAACAGCAGCTATGTGAGTGTGTGTGTATGAATGTTGGCTTGAGGTGCCATAGAATTGTTCCCACTCCTAGCAACTCCACGTGCAACAGAAAGAAACGCCGTTCCGACCTGTGCAATCCTCACAACTGTTTGGATATTGGAGCCCATTGTTGCAACCTCTAGGCCAGTTCATCACGTCGACAGTCTGCCTCTTTTTCACTTTCCTTCTACTTTGCTACGCAGAATTTTCTTTTCCAGCGCCATCTCTCTTATAATGTGGCCAAAGTACAGAAGATAAAATCTCGCCATGCTTGCTTCCAAGGAGCATTGTGGCTGATGTGGTAGTTACATATTCGTTTGTCAGTTTGAGGATTCAGAGCAAAGGGGTGGAGTCTAGCCTGTCAATCAGGTCACAGCCAATGAGGCCTCTGTGTTGGCGTGGCCTTCCCCTGAGGACTCTCCGAAGTCTGGTATTTCTTCCTTCGAGGCAAGAGACACACTCTCTCATCTGACTCCCTGGGAGACATTGTAGCTGACAAGATACGTGGAACTGTGCTAGTGCCTTGAGCTGGAGAAGCCATGTGGAAACCCCTGTCAGCACTGAGATGCTTACACTGCCACTCGATCCACAAGACTTTTCACCCACTGGTCTATGATTGTCCTGCATTCAGCATCATGGCATATGTTTTGTGATTCTGAAAAGGACTTTATAGATTAATATTGGACATATGGCCTAATAACAGACTGATGAACTTGATCTGAACTGGGCTGGGTTCCTTTCTCATTATTCAATTGCTCTTGTACATAAAGCTCTTTCTTATACACCTATGTGTCCATGAATTTGTTTCTCTAGTCTACTTTGACTAATACTAACAGTGCTTCTTCCAAAACAGATATGTTTGTTCATTTGGCAGACCATGGTACTCTCGGTATTCTTCCCTAGCACACTTGAAATGTATTTCTTGTTCCTTACACATAAATTTACATATATACACAAACAGATATAAATTTATCCATGTGTACACTTATGTTCAAATGCATGCAAGTATACAGATATACATTAATATGTGAACCACAATTATGGATTGAGAAACAGATGATTCGGGAAAAATGTGCCAGTTTCATTCACATTAATAATTTTTATGAGAACTTGCAAAAATGTATTTTGAAGTGAATTTATTTCTTGGCAAAGAGGTAATTACTTTGAAATGAATAACAATGTTTTCTAGTGCTTTTTTTTTTGTTTTCTAGTGTTTTAAATCATATCTTGCTAGATACTGTCTGTATTTTTTTGGACCACAATCTACTGCAATCTTCCTGGCTGTACCAGCATTCATGGCTTCATGTAGGTAATGAAAATCTAACTGAAAAGCTATCTAATAAAAATGACTACAGCTTAAATGTATTCAAATCCTATGTACAACATACTCTACTAAGGAAAACTCTATAAAAATATTAAATTCATCATGTTGATTTTACAGGGTTTTCAAGGAGGTTAGGTACATTCCTATGCTCACAAAGCAGTATTAAGATGCGACTCAAAACAACAGGATTTTGAGGTTTTGGGATTCAGTCAGCCATTGTGATTCACTCCCTACAGGATTTGAATCCAGGCATTCTTCACACAATTCCTGCAGATAGTATGCTGAACCATGTATTGAGATAGCATATATAAGAAGGTAAGTCAAAACACATAGCTACTAAGACTCCCTGAATTTTACTCAAAACCAAGTATGTTGAAATGTATTTATATAATTAGATAATGGCTGCAGACAGGTTCTATTAGCAATATACTTATTTTAGTCTTCATAGATTGTCTTTAAGAAAAGGTAAAAGTATAATTGTTGTTTTGTATCGGAACGGGAGGGGGGAGGACTACTGTGAACTTAGAGCTAACACATTTTTAAAACAAAATAGATTTAGATAAATCAAGCATTTTTAGGGGGGCCAGGAAGATATCATGGATGAGTCAAAAGAAAAAAATAGGTCAACCTCATTGAAGAAACTGACTGAAGTCCATAAACCGGTGAATGATGACTGTAGAATTATCATTGATGCAATAGCTATGGAAGCTGGTATCGCACTTTCAAGCATGTTCAATTTTCAGTGAACAATTTGGTCTCAGTAGCATTTTTATGTCTTTATGGAAGCCAAAAATGTTGCTGGAAGAACAGCTAGTGCAAAGAAATGATCTTTCCATCTGTCTTTTCAGCCAGGGTGAAATTAAAGAAGACAATTTTATGGAACAAATTGTAACTAAAGAATCTTAGATTTATGAATACAAGATTCAGTTTAAAAAGTGGCTTTCATAGAGTTCTGCTGGGTTACAATCCCAAAGGGGCCATTTTGAACTATTTTCTCAAAAGATGACATAGGATAATATAGGGATTTTTTTGTTTTATATATCATGGTAGTCTTTTCATTATTTGAGGTTACCAAGGGCTGCCTTAAGAAAATTTACTGGCAAATGTTGCCCCACAGCTTGATCTTACCCTTTCAGCTTTCTTTTTGCTCATTCAAAGAACACGGGACAGAAATGCAATATGGGTTTCACAAGAATGTCCAAGTGTCCCTTTTTACATAGCATAAGGTGAAAAGTGTGGAATTCATTGGAAGAGGTTTAGATACATAAAAACACTTCCTCTGAAAGGTATAGACATACGTGGAATTATGTTAAGAGAATATAGATTCACAGTTTGTTACTTTGCTTGATAAAGCGGCCTATTATCTTTTTAGTAATACTCTTGATGGATCCTTATATACCATCAAATTCATATATTTCAAGAATATCCTTTTGATTCATTTTAGCAAATACATACAGACATGAAATCATGATAGCAATAAATATACAAAGAATTTCTATAAGCCTAGAAAGTTATCTTATATATTTTCCAGCTAATTACCCCCCTCCCCCAATACTTGGAAGGAGTCACTGTTTGAATTCTATTACACAGTTAGCTTATTTTCTGTCTTTCTGTGACGAGATGTTTTCATTCATCTCCATTAAGCCAACATCAATTTCTGGACTTTTTAAATTAGGGGCTTTTTTATTTCATGAAAAACTAAAAGAGTTTCCCTCAGTGGTTATAAAAATGTATATAACCTCCAGAAATGTATAAGATTTCCATCTCCTCCACATCTTTGGCGATTCTTTGGCATGATCAGTGTTTTAATCTGGGTAGACTAGAGAAACACATCCATAAGCATGCATATGTATATGAGAGTTTTTGTTAAAGGTAATTGTGCATGAGCAAAGCATTCCAACCCAGTCCAGTCCAAACCCCTAAGTCTGATAGTGGTCCACATATCTGCTACCAGTCTATAAACGCTTCTTCAGGCACTCAAAACAAACACAATGATGTCGAATGCAAGATGACCACAAGCCAGATGAGTAGAATGTCTTCGGATCCGGTGGTGCTGCCAATATCTCCACACTGGCAGGGTTCTCCAAATAGCTCCTCCGGCTTCCGAGGTCTGGTTGCATCCCATGGGCTTGTCTGGCTCAGAGCGCTCAGGTGCTTCTCCTCAGGAAGGTGTCGCAGGCGGTCAGTCTTATCAGGGGAGCGCCTTTAAATGAGTGTCGTCAGCAGGAAGTCTCCAAGGAACTGAAGCGATTGTGCCTCCTGCCTCTCAGAAGGAAGCACCGCATGTCCCCAAATTCTCAGAGGAGAAGGCCAAGTCCACACAGCGGCCTCATTGGCTAGCTCCAGACTGACAGGCTAGACTCCACCCCGACACGCTTAATCCTCAAATGGACACCACATTAGGTGACTGCACAGTCTTCTGCATTTCAGTCATTTGAATGGGTGTAAATGGACTCCACAGGGCTTCTCACACTCTCACTCTCTATGGGAGTAGCAAGGCTTACTGAGCAGCTAGTAGTTTGGAACTAGTGACCTTTTTTTTTTTTTAACAGTTCAGTGATTAACCCTCTGTGCCATCAAAAATATTTTTTTAATTTCAATTTGGGCTTTTCTTGATGATTAATGATGCAAAGCATTTTTGAGTGTTTTCAAGTCATCCATATATCATCTTCTTGGAGGTGTCTGTTCAACTGGTTTGCCAAATTGTACTCACTTTTTCTGGCTGTCCTACACGAACCAGCTATTACTTCCATATTTTGTGAATTTTTTATTCTTCTTCATTTTGCGTGTTTGTCTTTTATAACTTTCACATTAGTAGAATTTCCCACCTCTTTATCCATCTATTCTCATTTACAATTAAATTCCTCATAGTTATTTTATAGTCTCTACTAATTGCAACATCTGAGTCATCTATCAAGCAAAGCCAAATTCATTGCCACTGAGTCCATTCTGACTCACAGTGACTCCAGAGGACAGAGTAGAACTACCCCTGTAGGTTTCCAAGACTGCAATGCTCTATGGGAACAGAAAGCCCTGTATTTCTCTATGAGAGCTACTACTGACCTTGATCTGGTGATCTTGTGTTTCACGGGCCAAAGTACAAGCACTCCTCCTTATAAGCTGACTAAATGGAAAATCAAGGAAGGCTAGGATAGCTCCCACCTACCCAAAGAGAGGCCCCAAAAGTCCTGGTGCACCTCCTCCATTGCAGAGAGAAGAGAACCTGAACAAGTACACTGCCTATGTGGGAATGATTAATGGCAAAAATAACTTCAACATGCAACTCACTCATGACATTTCCTGATTTCACTATGTGAATAGCTCCCCAGTTTCACCCTAATTTTAGTTGTTCTCTAGTATAAATGAATAGTCCTCATTGTTTTATATGCTTTTAAGTGTTTGCAATGACTACTGACAGGAGAGTTATTCTGATATAACCTATTTTGTCAGTATCAGAAACTGGAACTATATACCAAAATTTTGAATAAGCATGACCTCATATTATTTCTGAACCTTGTGTTTATTTTAAGCCTTTGGAAAAGTGTGGAAGTAAATTTTACTATTACTGTGTGCAAAAGTGTTACTGTGCTTTTGAAAGAAAACACACACACAAATATATACACACACACATGGACACATACATCCACAAACATATCCCATAACAGAATATCCCACATGAACAAAAGCAACATGATGGCTTAAAATTCTCAAATCTAGTTTCAGTTCTGTTGTGATATTTATTTTTCAAAAATGCAAATCATGTGATACTACTTTCTTACTAAAAAAATATTTACTATTGCCTATGCCTCACATTAAAGGGACCTGATAGTTAAAATATTCATGCCTCAGCTCCTAAACAGAGTGCCAGCAATTCAAGCACATCAGATGCTGTATTGGAGAAAAATGTAGCAGTCTGCTTTATAAAGACTACAGATTTAGATACACTGTAGGGTAAATTCTATTCTGCAAAAATTTTACTCAACAAGCTGAGCCCTGGTGGCACAGTGGTTGTGTGCAGGACTGTAGCCCACAGGGTTGATGGTTCAAATCCAGCCACAGCTCTCCAGGAGCAAAGCTGGGCTTCCTATTCCCACCAGGGCAGTGATGCAGGGGAAAAAAAATTTACTTAGCAGCACAAGTTTATTTTGGGTTTATGTCTTATAATATTAAAAACCTTAATTAGGGTATAGTACTTTATAATCTATTAAAATATAGTTTCAATATTCAATCTCATATCATCTCTCAAGAATCTTTGGCTGGCCACTTCCACCATCTTTATCCTTCCAAAACACACCAGGACTTTGTAAAGTGCTGTCTATTCAGCATATCAACTTACCTCATCCAAACCTCTCCTTTTATTTTTCTGCCTAGAAAAGTCTTTAGCATTTTTCAAATTCGAATTCAAATATTTCCTCAGCTAATGAACAATTCACCAGTTATGACAGATGATGTTAGTGCCATCAAATCACTTCCAGCTCACCGTGACACCGTGCCCAACAGAAGGAAACACTACTCTGCCCTCGGCCATGCTCACAAATGTCCCTATGGCTGAGCTCATTGTTGCAACAACTCTGTCAGTCTTTCTTGGCACTGTTCTCTGCAGTCCCTCCAAGAATGCAGTACTGCTTTTGGTTTGGCAGTTCTAATGGTGTCCACTTGGCTTTTCCTACCATCATAGTCCTTGTTCCATATTGCAGGGATCCAATATGGGGTTTGGCCAATTACTATGTATGTTTATTTCAGTGATGCATTCTAGAGCTGGGGAAATAACAGCAGGTTTGGGGGACCACTGGACCCACAGTGAGGCATACCTGAGGCATGTTTTAAGGTTGCCATGAACTCCATCGATAACTTGACCACCTTAAGGCCCCACTCTGACTGGCGGGTCTTCAAAACACTTTGGGTTTCCTGGAATTAGGGTCAGTTCAGAGTCAGTGTCTAGTATGTCCCCACCCCCAAAGTCTGATTATGCCTTTTCCTTCAGGGAACAATCATTCTTATGAAAGGCCGCAGATCTCTTTGGGGAAGGCTAAAAGAAAGACTAACAGTATATACTTGCTGTGAGACAGCAGGGTCCTCCTTCAAAGGGACCTGGCCTCCCCTTCATTCCAGGAATTGTAAACTGGCTCAGGTCTGGGAATTGATTGAGTGATTGTGACTGTCTATTCTGCTGTTCACCTGACCTAGAAGTCTTCTTCTTGTAAAGATCATGTAAGTATTTAGTAGGTTTTCCATGTATTTCACTCCAAGAGGCACCATGGCTAAGTAACCAATGCTGTAAGTCCACGTGAGACAGGTTGCTGTGATTACTACAGAAACCTTGCTGTCTATTATAGCCATGTCCACCCTGTCTCTATTTATTCAGTGCTGACACCTGCCCTCTACCACCACAGAGATCAATCAGCCCCACTCTGGGCAAATGTTGGAGTTCACTTAGGGCATTTCCCACTGTTAATCCTGGTGCACATGACATAGCAATTACAGCGCTCTTCAGAGATGCTGGGCCCCACTTCACAAACTTGTTCCTGATGGTTGCAGGGAAGTGTATGTTCTCAGGCACCCCTTTTTAAGTCTGTGGGAATGTCCTGATAGATCCATTCCAACATACCAATTTCCCTAAGTTTTTGGATGCCTTCTTCTATAGCATACCAAAATAGGTCAGTATGCTAGACAGGATTTACACTAGAGAGAGAGAGAGAGAGAGAACAAAAACTAAACAATTACGCTACAAAGCAGTACAAATGGCTGGGTGCAACTCACTTCCATGAGATAGTTAATACATTGGTGGTCCTCAAGTCTTGAGGGCCACTGGGTAGTCCTCTGTAGAGCAATCCAAGCTATGTAGCCACAGGCAGCAAACAAGTCTGGTTACCAGTAGTCAGCCAGATGACAGGATCCAAAAGGCCCCAGCTCAAGAAATGTATATTCCAGTAGCGTGGCATAGCTAGTCTCGAAGGAATCTCAACTTACAGTGACAGAGGCCACAAATTAGGTGTCACAGGAAGTGAACCTTGCAAATGGAGGCAGAGAACAAGCAAAGCAGCTACACACAGATTATCAAAGAGCAAGAGAGAAGAAAGACAAGGATCACCGATCCATTTATTGCTCCACTCTTCAATTAATCCCACATGTGTTCACTGACCATGTGGGCACAATTAACATACCTATCACAGGAGTAGTCAGCCTTGTTTTCCTCCTTTGGAGTCACTAGTAGGTCTGGACCAACAACCTTGAGGCTAGCCTTTCAATGCCTAACCCACAGCACCATCAAGTATCACAGCCTTGACAACCCTATGGGATGCATCAATTTTGTCAATTAGGATCATAATGAGTCAGAATTCACTAAAGAACAATTAGTTTAGGGCCCTTTGGGTTTTGATTCTGTAAGAGGCTAAGAAGGGTCTTATTTTCTTAATGTTGTCAACAGAAATACCTCAAGTGGATGTGTTTTTCTGTTTTTATTTAAACGTTTTAATCATTTTATTGAGAGATCTTACAGCTATTACAACATTCCATTGTCACAACAAGCAGTATTATACAATTGCCACCACAATCAGTTTCAAAACATTATCTTTCTTCTTGAATTCCTTGATTTCTCCCCTTCCTCCCCACCAGGAAATTTTTTTCATCATAGCACCCCCCCCCCCACACACACACACACCAGATCTTACACAATGCAATATATCCACGAGTAGCTTTGGAAGAGGATATGGCTCCATTTGTAAGTGCTTCAAATAAATACAGTTATGCAGTATAGTACACAGCAGCCAAAATTATGAAACCCTCTGACCCATAAGCAAAACCCTGGTGGACTGAGGCACTGGGGTTTGTGGCTTTGGACTATCTCTCAGGAGACATATTTGTCAATTAGGAAAGCATAGACTACACTGAAAATATATGACATCCAGTTTTGGTGAGTCAGCATGGGGCTCTTAAAAGTCATCTAAGATGCAACTGCACTATCAGCATGTCATTTTGTAATACTGTGAAGTTGTGCATGTTGCTGTGATGTTGGAAGCTATGTCATCTATATTTCAAATCCTTGCAGAGTCAACAAAAATTTTCAGCAGAGCTTCCAAACTAAGAGGAGATTATCAAGAATTAATAGGCTGTTGACTTCTGAGAAATTAGTCATTGAAAATCTTATGCCCCAAATCAAAATGTTGTCCCATACTAAAAACCTCAAGAAAAGAAGCAGAACATTGCCAGAGATGATGCCAGATGATGAGCCCTTCAAGTTGGAAGGTATTCAAAATATAACTAAGGAAGGAAGAGCTACCTTTTCAAAAATAGAATCGACCGTTTGATGCAGATGAGTAAAGCCTGTAGCAGTAAAGTTTGGGGGATGTGCATTAGCTGGTAGGGCACACTTGAAAATATGAAGAAACAGTTGAAAAAAATCAATAAGTAATTGGCACTTGAAATGTATGAAGTAAGCATCTAGGAAAATTGGGAGTTGAAAACAATCAAATTAAATAACGATTTCTATTGTAGGCATTAGTGAGCTGAAATGGACTGGTGGTGGTCATTTTCAAACAGAAAATCATATGCAGGGAATGATATAACCAAGAGGAATGATGATGCATTCATTATCAAAAAGGACATTTCAAGATCTATATTGAAATACAATATTATCTGTGATAGGATTGTATTGCTGTGTCAAGGAATGCAAACAATACAACTATTATTCAAGTTTATGTCTTGACCACCCAAGCTAGTGATAAAGAATTTGAAGAATTCTACCAACTCCATCATTCTGAAATTGGCCACACATGCAATCAGGATACATTCATAAGTATTTCCAGGTGGGACCAAAGGGTAAGGAAGAGTAGCCAGAAAATAGGGGCTTGGTGATGAAAACAAAGCTATAGCTCAAATGATAAAACTTTGGAAGACCAAGAACTTCATCATGACTACCTTTTTCAGCAACACAAAAGGCAAAGGAACATATGGACTTTTCCAGATGCAATAGAGAGACATGAAATTGATGATGTCTTAGGGAAGTGAAGATGAAAAAGCACAATTTCAGCAGCTAAACCACAGACAGAGAATACCTGGGAAGCGCACCATTAGTTGTTAATATGTAAGTTAGGATTGAAGTTGAAGAAATCGAAAACAAGGCAGAAGAGCAAAAATGAAATATGAGTCAATCCCACCTGAGTTTAGAGAACCTATGAAAAACAGATTTGATGCATTGAACACTGTGATAGGTTTTGTGTGCCAACATGGGTTCCACAGGAACATGTGGGCAGAGTTTACCCTGTCAGTCAGGCGACAGCTTCATTGGAGGGTCCCTGTGATAAATAGAGTCCAGCCTCCCTGTCTCTCTGCTTCACTTTCTTGCTCTGAAACACTCAGAGAGCTGGCAGAGTCATAGAGAGTCTCGTGCCAGTGCTGAGATGCTTCCACCACCATTCTATCCACAAGAATTTTCACCCACGAGTCTGTGGTCTTCTTGCATTCAACATCATTGCTTTTTACTGTGTGAATCTGAAGAGGGATTTATTAACTAGTATTGGACTTAGGGAATATTGTCGGGATAGTATCTTGATCTAGATTGGGCTGTGATGTTTGTTTGATACATAATTATTCCTTGATAGAAAGCTCTTTCTTATACATATATGAGTGTCTCTGGATTGTTTTTCTAGTCAACTCCACCTAACAAAGCACTAAGGAGAGGAGATCAGCTGAACTGTAGGATTACATTAAGAATATTATACATAAATAAATCAAAAGGTTATTAAAAAGACAAAAAGGCAAAGTGGATACCAGAAGAAATGTTGAGGTTTCCGTTAATGGTAGCGTCACTAAGTCAGATGGAATAAACTTTTGAGTTGAATTGCTGAATAGACAAATTTCAAAGGGCAGCTCAGGAAAGCAAAGTCAAATATAATGTAATGTGCAAAGGTCTAGACTTAGAAAATCAAAAAGGGAAAATATGTTCAGCATATCTTAAACTGAGAAAATTGAAGAAAAACCCAAGCCTTGAATTATAATATAAAAAGATTCTATTGTCAAAATATTGAATGATGCAGGAAGCAGAATAAAATGGAAAGAATATACAGTGACTGTATCAAAAAGACCTCATCAGCATTTCAGGACCTACCATTTCAGGAGGTAGCATGTGAGCATGAAGCTATATTTCTGAAGGAAGAAGTTCAAGCTGCACTGAAATCATTAGCCTAGAACAAGCCCAAACAAAAAATTAATAGAATATTCATTGAAATATTTCAATAAGCTGATGAAACACTAGGTTCATTCACTTTTTCAAGACAGGAAATTGGAAGACAGATTCTTGGCCAACTCACAGGAAGAGATATACATTCATATCCATTCTAAAGAAAGATGACCCAACAGAATGCTCACATTATATAACAATATCATTAGTATCACATGAAAGTAAAATCTGGCTGAATATCATCACTGGTTGCAGCAGTACGCTGATGGAGCTTCCAGAAGTTCAAGCCAGATTCAGAATAGAGAGTGGAACAAGGTGTCATTGCTGACATAAGATAGCTTTTCACTAAAAGCAGAGAACTTCAGAAAGCTATTTGCTTCTGCTTAATGACTATGGTAAAGTATTCAACTATGTGGACCATAACACACTATGGAGAGTCTTGAGAAAAAGAATGGGAATGCCAAAGCATCACATTGTGCTCATGCAAAACCTTTTCCTGGATCAAGAGGCAAATTGTATGAGCAGAATAAGGCATATTACATGGTTAATATCAGGAAAGGTATGCATCATGTGTGCATCTTTTTTACCATATTTATTCAAACTGTATGCAGAGTACATAATCAAAGAAGCTAGATTATATGCAGTAAAATGAGGCATCAGGGTGGAGACAGGCTTATTAAAATCTGTGCTATGTAGGCGACACAATCTTGCTGGCTGAAAGTGAGGAGGACTTGAAGCATTTGCTGATAAGGTAAGGGGATACATAGTTCAGTATATTTTTAAATGGAAATATAACCAAAATACTCACAACAGTGCCAGAAGGGAACATCAGGGTAAACCGAGAAAAGGTTGAAATTGTCAAGGATCCCATTTGCATCCACAATCAATGCTCATGGAAGCACCAGTCAAGAGATGAAAGGATGCATTGCATTGCATATGTCTGCTGCACAGGAGTTCTTCAATGTGTTGAAAAGCAAAGATAATGCTTTGAGGACTAAGGAGAACCTGGTACAAGCCATGTTATTTTCCATTGCCTCATATGCATGTGAAAGTTGGGCATTTTATACCGAAATCTGAGGAAGAATCTATGCATTAGAAAGACAGTGCTGGCAAAGAATATTGAAAGTACCATGGACTGACAAAAGAACCAGCAAATCTATCATGGAAGAGGTACTGCCAGAAAGAATGTTCCTCAGGCGATGAAGAGACTTGCCTCACATACTGTGGAAATGTTGTCAAGGGGGACCAGACCCTGAAGTAGGACACCATGGCTGGTAAAGTAGAGGGGCAATAAAGAAGAGAAAGGCCTTTCTCAAGATGGATTGCCCCAGTGATGGCATTGATGGGTTCAGACATAAGAACAATGTAGAGGATAGCACAGGACAGGGGAGCGCTTCCTTCTGTTGTACGTAGGGTTGTGCATATGAGTCAGAACCACCTTACCAGCCCTTCACAGCAGAATGCAGCTATTTGTCTCTCCCCCAAAGCAGTAAAGAAGAGTGAGGGGGGAATCACACACAAAGGAAAGGATTTGCCCAAGATATTTATGTCACACCCTCCACTACCACAAGGACAAAATAATTAGACTGGACTTGATTACTCACTCTGATTGGTATTATAAGTAGAAAAATGTGGAAAAACTCAAAATCATAGGAAAGACCTGACTTAAGCTGCCCTGGTAAAGACTAATGTCATTCCCCAAACTATGACTTGGACACCTTTCATGCTTGGATAGGAACCCACCTCCAGGGATATCCTTTTAGCCGAACAAGAAATAGGTCTATACATTGAACAGTAAAACCACAGGGTGATCACCCAGAACATAGCCTCAAGAAGTCCTTAATTGTCTACTAACAAAGCCCAAAGGGGAAAGTATGTGATATAAGAATGAAGGAAAATGTGAACCCAGATAGATTTAGAAAAAATGCAACTAATATCATGAAACAAAATCTGTATACATTACTGAATGGAAAACTAATTGTTCTGTAACTTTTCACTACATAACAATAAAAATAAATAAATAAAAGCAGTGAAACAAATTGTATTATCCTATTATCCTGAAATACTAACCTTGTAACCAGGTTACAAGGACATCCCACAATGCACATCCCACGGTACCACCAAGCCTCCTTATCCTGTATATAATTTATAAATAGTACATGTACACTAAAAGAAAATCACACTAAGAAAGCTAAAAAGATATAATAAACCTTTGATGTTAGCTACCTCTTTCTGCACTATTTGGAGTTTCTTCATTGATATAAAAAGTATAATCATTGTAATATCTACTTTGTAGGTTGCTTAGCTCACATGATGTCTGGGTAAGGAAGTACTCACTAGCTTACAGTAGTAGAGCTCCTGTACAGATGCCAATAATTGTTTCTTGTCGTCCGTTCCTTTGGTAATATGACTTTGCACCTACCTATGTGAAGAGATAGAGTCTATCCCCTACCTCTTTAATTTCTAAATTTTACTTGCGAAGTCCAATAGAGTCTCACTGATACTTACTGCGGCACAGGTGGCTCTGAGACTGTTTTCGTTGTAAACCTCAAGAGCCCTTTCACACTCTGCTCACTTGCTGGCACCCAAACATAGACACAGCTATGAGTCTAAGACCAGAAGAACTGGTATGTGTATCGCAAGTGAAATAAGCCAATGTCTTTTTAATCACTATCGCATGGCTTATTACACAGATAATGCAAACATACAGTTGACCAATGCCATCATCATCAACACAATCACTAATCCACTCAAGGGATGATACAAAGAAATAAAGTGAGATAGTTGCCTTAAACCCTTTGGGAAAGAAAAATGTAGCTAAAGTAATCAAAGGAAAAGGTGATTCCATTAGAAGCTACTTTTAGATTAATGGAAGATGCATGTTTCAGGTATTAAATAGCATCAGCCTTCCTCTAAGGAAGAAAAAAAAACATCCATGAAAAGATATAGTCCATTGATAAGGACATCCACATCTTGAAGTATCAGGCCAGGGACACCCAAAAGAGAAAGGCTCTCAAGAAGAGGGGTGTATACAGTGATTGCGTCCATAACCTCAAACAAAAGAAGAATTGCGAGACTGGCTCCGGATAGGCAAAATCTCATCTGTTGTACATAGGGTTACCATGAGTCAGACTGACTCAGTGGCACCAAAAAAGAAATAGCATTTATTAGCTGACTTAGGATGACTTAGAAATTAACTTTGGCTATGATATTTCTGGTTTATTTGAAGATGAGTCTTGGGCTGTGATCTCATGAGAAAATGATAAATGCAACAGAATAAACATTTCAATATTTCTTAGCTCAGACAAGAACAATGATCAATTATGGACCACATTCATATTTTTTTTCAATCTCTGATGCAAAATTTTAAAGAGTGATCCAACTGAAAATCAATATTTATCAGCAGCCCTATAAAATATTAAACAAAACTGAGTTAACAATTAAAAAGAAGCAGTTTCTCTTGTGTGGTCTTATACTGCACCTTTTTACAAGAAGTTTGCTCACCCAGTATCTGTCTCTCTTTTCTTATCTTTTTTTAAAAAGCTTTTTCCATTCCTTTCCACTTCTTTTATGGAGTTCAAGTGTGGTGACCAGACTTGAGCATGAATATGGATGGAGTTTACATGCAGGTGTGGTAGAAAGGAGAGTTAATGTGTAACTGAATCAAAGTGGTTATTGTGGAGCTTCCCTTCTGCAGACTTCTCAACTTATTAGGTAAAAAATCCCTCTGTGTTATGTAGCCACTATCTAGGGTGAGGTGGTGCCCTTTTAATACAGAACTTAATGTTATTTCTAAATGCTTTAGACACATATCTTATTGAGCTGTGATATGTTCCTTGGAATTCTGAATTGCTAACTACCTTTGGCCATTATAGAAGTATTACTTTTTGAGAAAATATGAGCTGGAAAATCATTAGACAAGGAATGCCATGGTGGTAAAAATATCCATCAGTTTTTTTGGAGAGGGTGAAGTATAAGTGACCAACCCCCTAAGAAACCCTGGCAGCTAAAAGAACTTTGAATGAGCCAGGCTTGCAGCCATATGGCCATAAGATCACATTTGATCAATTCTTACCATAAAAGATAGTTCAATATACCCTATGAGTTGATTTACTCTAGGTAGATGCTACTGCAAAGAATGATGATTAGATTTTCTGGAAATGGACTGCAGCAGGTTGAAGGAAAAATAAATTTGCCATCAGATATAATAGGTACTTTTGGGAAAAAAAGAGTGCTACATAATTGAAAATGCCTAAGGGGTTCTGTGGTGTTTTCAATAGGTCAGTATTTTATTTATTTATTTATTTATTTATTATTATTGTAAAGTTTATATATGTTTAGGAAAAAAGTATGCATCACATTTCTTATGCAAGTGAATCTTCATTTATTCACCAGACACCTCAAGGGAATATAAAAAAGCAAAACTTATACTCTCTATATTCCTTTGAAAGAACAAGTCTTCAGAGTAATCATCCAACCTGGTGTTACTAATATCAAAACATCAATGTATTATTTGACCTGAAGTAAGGAAGAACTAACTGTTGTATTTTAAAAGCATATCCATATCAACCATGAACCCACTTCCTGTGTGTGTCATCTCCTGGATTAATGACATATATTTTTTACTTGTTTCTGTGACAGTTTACTTAATAGAGACCAAGTCAAGCAGAAAAGTAAGGGGAAAGTGAAATGTCTATTTCCAAAAATATGAGAAATGAACAAATTTAACACTTCTACTAGAGATTTCTCAGTGGCTAGGGACACAAGTTCAGAAGTAGGGATGATGCAGGTCAATATTGCCAGGTGCTTCAAAGGCAATGCAATTGTTTTATCAGCATCTTGAGATAGATAAAATGAAGTAACCTTTTCTCAGCAAGTAGTTTTTCAACTCCACTCATATGACAGACTCTCATCTGATTTCTTCCTACAAACAAGCAAATGCATACTGGCTTCCACTCTCATAAGCTTCAGAAAATTAGAGCTAAGGTTTTATGTGAGATGATAGAATGTTAAAAATATTCAGAGAGCAAAATAATCCCTGAACATCTAAAAGGAAAGGACAACAGTCTAATGAACATAAGTGGATTTGGAAAAAAAAAAAACTACAACATTATGACACATCCAATGAGGGATAATTGTTTGGGAAACTCTTTACATTCTACTCACCCTTTCTGAGTTAGCCTGTTAAATGACTAACTCTTAAATGACTAATGACTCACTGTACATTTGTCCCTGGGGAGAAGATAAGCAATAAGCAAAATGCCTCCATGGAGAGGGCATGTATTGCCACAATCCAAAACCAATTTTCTCACCCAATTTTTAATTTGAAATAGGGAACTCAGCACAAAATGAAGAGAATATGAGGGCAAACTATGTGTTTTCAGTAATGAAAAATATGCTGAAATTAATAAAATGATGATGTAATATGGTCATTAGTATAATTATATGACACACATATATCCTGTCAATTCCATTGGTAGAATTGGTGAGATAAGGGCAATTTCTTCAGATTTGCAGAACCACATATATCCCCCGCAGACCAGCATGACACATCTGCTTCCCAAGAAATCTCACACACTGAAATGTTAGTGGGTGATTTGCACCACAGTTGTCATGAAATGATGGAAAATGTCTTCTCTGGTCTCCTCCCTCTGCTTGCTCTCTGAGTGGATCTGGCTGATTATATCAAGGCCATCCAGGAGATAAGTATTCACTCAGAGGAAGAGGGCTGTATGCTGTGATACACTCTACAGCTTTGCAAAGCAAGCGGAAAGGATCATGGTTTCCCTGGTATCTTCAACAACCATAACTGCATGTTCCTGGGAACCAGCCATTCGGGCAAACAAATATTATGAGTCACAGACCTAGGAGGAAGCATTGCCTGACCCTGCAACCTCCCCACATTGCTCTTATGGCAGAGCCCAGAGTGGCAGTGATTGGATTAAGCAATCTCTAGAAGGACTTCTTTGCTGTTTTTTGCTCTTCTACACATCCAAGCATGATGTCCTATTCCAGAGACCAGTCTACTGACAGTATGTCCAAAGTATGTGCCCCTTCTCATCTATCTGTTCTTATTCTCAAATCTCTGCTGAAACTTGTTCCCTTTCGGTGATCTTATTGATATTTGAAATAACAGTGGAATCACTTCCAGCTTCACAGCAACGCACAAGCCACGGCAGTACAACAAACTGGCAGCTCAGTGGTGGTGGACTACATGGAGAAAACAAAATGTCTTTGTAAAACTAATGGAAGGAGAAACGCTGCACTAGAACACTTCAGAGGCTTTTGTGGGAGACAGATGTCGGTGGTGCTCTGTGCCACAGCACAATGTGACCTCAGAGAACATGGCTGAACGCCCTACTGAGGCACAGGTATCCCTACACAGAAAAGTTCACCGTTGTACACAGATGAACAGAGAACTGTCTGACCTCAAAGGAGTACTGGGCTTTTGAAAAATAAGAATTTTAGTGGGAAAAATGTGAAAGACTTAAAGAGCTTGAACCAAATGATACCATTTGTTAATGTTGTTGTTTAATACCAAGTTATTTCTTACTTAAAACAACTTCATATGTCAGAGCAGAATGTGCCCATAGATCTTCAAATCTGTAATCTTTAAGAAGTAGATTAAATACATTTCTCTTCCAGAATGACTAATGGTCAAAGTGGTAAATTTTAGGTTAACAACTAAGTCTTTAGCCTCTAGAACATCTGGAGTCTTTTAAAGCACTAGTTAAGAATGACTTATTCTAGGAAGCAAAATAAGAATGACTTATTCTAGGAGGTGGCTTTACTAAAAAATAATATGGACTTCTCCAGTATGTATATGTAGATGTGTGTATATATTATGCATATAATTATATCGAGTATATGCAACATAATATCTGTCATAAAGATTGGAAGAAGAGTCCAAAACTGGTGATATGCAAATGACATATCTGGACTTTCTGAAAGTGAATAGGATTTGAAACACTCACTGATGAAGATCACAGACTACAGTCTTCAGAACAGATTATAGCTCAACATAAGGAATATAAAATACTTACAACTAGATAATTAAGCAATATTATGAAAAACAGACTATATAAACATCTTCAAATATTTCATTTTAATTGGATGTACCCATGAAGATAGTCATCAAGAAAAAAACTCACTGTACTCAGAAAAAACATGATGAAAATGAAGAAAGGTCTACAGCCCAAACCTAAAGCTTAAAATTTGAACAACCAGAAAAGAAATGCTAAAGGAAGACCAAACCTATCACAAAGCAAACACAGTAAGTGATAAATATATGAGCACAAATAAATTGAACAGAAAATCATTAGAAAGAATCCGGAAGACCACAAGTTGGTTCTCTGACATTGCCAGTAAAATAGAAAAAAACCTATTGAATACATTGACAAGGGGGGGGGGCGGGGGGCAGAGAATATCTTCAAATATTCAAAATAAGAAATGAAGATAAAGGCATTACAAAGACTAATCAAAGATGAACAAAGTCACAACAGAAATATTCTGAAAATGGTACTGTTAAGGTGCCTTCCAATTGCTTCTGACCTAAAGGAAGCCCATGTATAACATAAGGCACTCCGACCTAGACCTGAAGCAGCCTCGTGGTCATGTTGAAATCCTTTGTTGCTACCATCGTGTCAATTCAATTCATGAAGATGTCCTATTTTTCATGGACTTTCTACTTCACCAAACATGATGTCATTTCTTCTCCAGGGACTGGTGGTGCCTCCTGTTATGATGTCCAAAGTACATATGATGAACTGTTCACTATCTTCACTTCGAAGTATCATTCTACACTGTACGTCTTTCAAGAAAAAACCCATTCATTCTTTTAGCAGCCTGTGACAAATTGAATCTCTCACCAACACCAAGATTCAAACACATCATTTTTTTCCTTATTCATTATCTAGATTTCACATCTACATGAAGTAATTGAAAAACTACAGTGTGTGTCTGGTGCACCTTAATTTTCAATATCACTGTGTTTCTTTCATCTTCTATTAAATTGTTTCTGTATCATTCAATGTTTTACCCCTAGAATCCATTGTAACTAACGGTTTGAAGGTTTGCTTCAGTTCTTTAATCTTGAGACTTTGAGGCATATTTTCTCTTTTGGTTTTCAAACTCAAGGCTTTTGCATATTTTATTATAATATTTTGCTTTGCTGTCTTGAGCTGTTCTTCATTTCTCATTTCATTTTTTCCATTCACTTTAGCTACTGCGCATTCAAGAGCAGGTTTCAAAGTCTCTCCCAATATCAATTTTCATCTTTTTTCTGTCTTTTCATTGAGAGATTACTTTCCTTAGGTATGATATCCTTGATCATACCCTACAACCTGTCTTCAGACATCTGTTGTCAATGCATCAAGTTCATTCTTAAGATGCTCTCTACATTCTGGTGGGATACACTCAAGGTCATAGTTTGGCTGTTATGTTTGTTTTCATGTTCCTCAGCTTCAACTTGAACGTAGAGCATTTGATGATGTGTTCGGCAGCCAGCCCCAGTCTTGTCTGACGTGACTCAGCTTTTCCATCATCTTTTTCCACAGGTGGAGTTGAGTTGTTAGTATATTTCACTTGGAAAGGTCTATGTCAATAGTAACTGTCATACAATCCGTGGTATGGTTTCTGTCACTAAAGCTATATTGAATAGGCATTATGAAATCACTATTATATTAAGAATCAAGCTTGATCACAGTGCATGCTTTTCTTAACATGTTGCTGAATTATTTTTGGAAACTTTTGCCCTTATATTCATGAGCTACCATTCTTCGATTTGTCATACAGTGGCAACCTGATTTGTTGAAATTAATAAGCTAATTAACCACATAAAGTAACTTAAAAATCATATAATCATCTAAATTTATGAAGAAAAATTATCTGATAAAATCTAACACCCTTGCTGAGCCCAGGTGGCATAGTGGTTGTGCACGGGACTGCGGCCCACTGGGATGGAGGTTCAATTCCAGCAGTGGCTCCACAGAAGCAAAGACTGGGCCTCCTACTCCCACCACCAGAGGGCAGTGATGCCCCTCTCCCAAAAAATCTAACACCCTTTCTTGAGTGAAAAAAAAAAGATCTAATATTAAAGACACAATGAGACCCAATACACTGAAGTTCATCGCACCACTATACACAAAAGCAAAGAGAAGGAAACAACCTAATTGTCAGTCAATAGATGAAAGGATAGTTAAAATATAATACACGTATGCAGTGTACTTCTTTTCAATCATAAAGAATAATAATGAATTTTAATATATACTATATACTATAACGTGGATGAATTTTAAAGGCACTAAACTAAGTGAAATAACAAACACAAAAGCTATATGTTCTCACTATTATAAAAAAGATCTTAAGAATATATACTGAGGCCAACAATTTCTGATGTTTTAATGAAAATAGGTGTGCATGTGTGTGAAAGAGGTCATTCTCTAGATAAGTAGTTCTCAACCTTCTGAATGCTGTGACCCACTAAAACAGTTCCTCATGTTGTGGTGACCCCCAACCATTAGATTATTTTCATTGTTACTTAATAACTGTAATTTTTTACTGTTATAAATCAGACAATCCCTGTGAAAGGGTCATTTAACCCTCCAAAGGGGTCATGACCCACAGGTTGAGAACCACTGCTCTAGCTAGAGACCTCTGTTATTTCTGCTAGTGAAAATGATAATACCAAATGTAGGAGAAGTATACAAGGTAAACACACTAAAAGGAACAACATCCCATGGAAATATGCAGGAGAGATCAATTTGGGTAAATGCTATGACATATGTAACTATGGAGAAAAGTGACTAAAAATAAGAATGTGATTACATGCAAATGGTTGCCTGCACACAAGTGTATTGTGCGTGGGCATGCAAACCCAATGCATGCAGTCATTTCCGACTCATGACAAGTCTGTACAGGGTGTCTAAGATTGTAAGTCTTTAAGCAAACAGCCAAGCTCCTCTTTCTTCCTTGGTGCAGCCTACAGATTTGAATGAGCAACTTTTCAGCTAGCAGATCAATGACTAACCAACAGCATCTGCAGGAATCCTGTTTTCCTTTTTAAAATCATCTACAATTATTGTTATTAGGTGCTGTGAAAACAGGTCTGTCTCAGGAATGCTAAGTACACAGAAGGAAACATTGCCAGAGTGGTGCCATTTGCATAATCGCTCGGTTTGAGCCAGTGATGGGATTCAAAGCATTTTACAACTGGTTCACTGCCCTAATTTTAAGTATTTAATCACTGTCCATTTTAAGTATTTTTTTTTAAAGTATGTACTGAAAAGTCTTCATTACTTCAATATCTCAGAACACCACTGTTGCATAGATGAGAGTCGAACAAGAATAATGAATGCAAATTTGTAATTTCCATATTGGGTGACTGCCCAGCTGTCACCTTAGAGAGAAAACTGATTTCAAGGGTCATTTTAACAGCCAGCTCATCAAACTCAACAAGAAAGCAGGGATCGGTTCTCTCAAGCCCATGTAAACTGGCTGGATCGCACCACTGGTTTGAGCCCCTTGTTGTAACCTCTAGGTCAACCCATCTCTTCCAGTGTCTTACTCCTTTTTACCACCCTTGTTCTTTAACAAATGTGTTATCTTTTCCAGGAAGTGATCTCCCTGAAAATATGTTCAATGATGGGTGATGAATTCTGGCCATCCTTGCTTGTAAGGAATCTTCTGGATGTGAAGATGTTGTTGTGGCATAATACTTATGAGTTGGCCCGCAATCCATATGGTTGGCAGTTTGTAACCGCCAGTAGCCATGCCAGAGAAAGAAGGGGTTTGCACACCCATCAATACTCACCAGTCTCGGCAACGGACAGAGGGTCACTCTGAGTTACCGTTGATTCAGTGACTGCCAGTTCGTTCCCTCTTCCAAGGCAGATCTGTTTAGTATTTTGTCAGTCTGTGGTGCTTTGAATATCCTTTGTCAGAACCGTAACTCCGATGCATAGATTCTTTTTGGATCTTCTTTATTTGATATCCAACTTTCACACTACATATAAGGAAGTTGAAAATACCAAGGACACCTGAGTCCTCAAAGTGATCTCCTGGCTCTTCGGCATGTTAAATACAGCTGTTGCAGCAGCTTTACTCAGTGCAGCACATGCTTTGATCTCTTGACCACTCCTTCCAACTTCCATCTTTACTCTGTTAATCATGAGGCCAGCTATTGGTCCACTAATGTGAACTTTTTTTCTTTACATTGATTCAAAATACATATTGATGGCTGCAAACACTTGTTTTTCATCAGCAAATGTTTTAAATCATCCTCACTCTTCAGCATGTTTTCTCACTTAACACAACCTGTCTGTTTGATACTGTGGTGGACTGAGTGCTGCTGTGATGCTAGAAGCTATTTTCTTGGGTATTTCAAATACCGGCAGGTTCACTCAAGGTGCACACAAGTTTCAACAGAACCTTGAGACTGAGAGCAGATCACAATCAAGGTATCCGCAATCCATTGGTGAAGAATTAGTCTCTGAAAACCTTGCAAATAGCAGCCAATACATATAACCTCCTTCCTGGGGGACAGCCTCAGAAAAGTGGCCAAAGGGAGACATTGGTCAGTAGAAGACATGAAAAAATACTACCAATTTATTAATTATCAAGGGTTCATGAGGCAGGAAGGGTGGGGGAAGGGGGGCAAATGAGGAGCTGATATGAAGGGTTCAAGGAGAAAGAAGATGTTTTGAAAATGATGCTGGCAACACATGTACAAGTGTACTTGACCCAATGCATGGATGCATGGATTGTAATAAGCGTTGTATGAGTCCCCAGTAAAATGATCTTTAAAAAATGGCAGCCAACCAATGTGCGATATAATGCTGGAAGGTGAGCCCCTCAAGTCAAAAGGCTAGATGCAGGAAGGGCTGCCTTCTCAGAGTAGAGTCATCTATAATGTGAGTGGAGTGAAGCTTTTGTTGCTGATGGGCCATGTCTCCAATTAGGCAAAGCATTCATGGCAGAACAGATAATCAGCATTTATCCAAAGCAAAGACAAGAAGGCAAGGCAGGAGGGAAACTATTTATTGAAAAGGAAATCAACCAAAAATAGAAATAATAAGAAAGTTGACACTCTGTTAAAATGTTAAATGAATGTCACTGAACAAGTTGTGCAGAATTTGGGAAATGAAAACTACATTTGCTGAAAACACTTTGAAAACACAGTAAATATTTTAATAAAGAAGAAGTTGGGATTCACTTAGTGAGTAATATTTTAGCAAAAGTTTACTTTCTCCTTGTATTTTATAATTTGATTTTGATTAGTTTATTTGGAAAATATACCTAATGGACTCAGAGTAATTTATAATTTTGGTGAAACATTTTTATTTCCTCTCAGTAAAAACAAAAAGTCATGTGGGATCATAAATGCTTGGTATGACTTTCTATTTAATTCTTGCAACAACCCAACAAAAGGTTGATATCATCTTCATATTACAGAGAAAACTAAGACTCAAGGGATAGTATGTAGCAAAGTACAGATTTAATCCAAATTCAATTTTAAAAAGTCAATACATATGCCTGCATGGATAAAGTTTTGGCCTTTTAAAAAGAATATAATAAAATATAGTGCAGAAATTGAGTGGGGAACACATATGAACTTCCCTAACTACAGAAGGTAGAAGCAGTATTCACCTCAACTTTATACCACCCCAAGGACCTTTTCAAGGAGGTTGAGATCAGACATGCCTCCACTCTCCATCCTTTGTTACCCTAGTCTGACATCAACTCTTCCTTTCTTGGCAAAATTATTTTGTGCTGGGTTCAATAATCTCTTGCAAAGTTAGCATAACACAAACAGAATACCCATGATTAAAGGGAGTTATTAGGGAAGTGAACAAGTTAACACAAGTCATGATTAGAAAACTTTAAGGATGATGATTATGACTATATTATGATTACTTGTGGTTAGAAAAAATATAGTCTTTTTGTCTATAAAAGCACTTCTTAGACATGCCAGTAGGCAAAGTCTCTCTCTAGCTCTCTATCTTTAATAAAACATTTTATTGGGGATCTGTGTTAGTCCAGGTAAACTAGAGAAACAAATTCCTAAGCACACAATATGTAAAAGAAAGATATTTAAATACAAGAGGAATTGAACATTGAGGAAACATCCCAGCACAGTCTAGTCCAAGGTCATAAGTTGGATATTAGCCCATATGTCTGATACCAATTCATAAGTCTTCTTCTGACTCAGGAAGCACATGCAACGACACCAGGACCATCACAGGCCAGTGGGTACAGTGGGTACAGTGGGTATTCAGTGGCAGTAGAAACCTCTCAGAACTGGCAAGGATGCCCCTGGCTCCTTCAGTTTCAACAGCTCAGGGTCTATCAGCATGCTTCCATGTTCCTTGTCAGCTGCAATGTCTCCCAGCAAGTAAAGATAGTGTCTCCTGTCTCCAAGAAGGAATTAACACATTTCCCAGGATTCTCAGGAGAAGGCCATGTTCACATATATTTTCTTGATAAAAGTTCTTTCTGTCACTTGATTTGTTTCTCTACTCAATCTGACATAATGCACACGTACTACACTGATAGCTGTTCATTCTTGATGGTCATCAACTTCTTCCTCCTTCTGAAATTACACACATTACACCCTGTGGATTCTCAAAACCGACAATCCCAAGTTAGAGAATTCTACATCTCATTTGTATGATTCCATCCAGTTATTTGGTGTGAGTAACAAAGATTATGGCCAGAAAAGCCAATCAAATAATTTTAGGTCACTGAATATGTTAATAAAATATTTACAAATAGCAAAAATAATGCACCATATATTACATTAAATTTTTTGTTGTTGTTTTGAACATTTGGCTAAAACTGAATGAAAACAGAATGAATATAAGATGTGATATCGGTGCTCACTTCAGCAGCACATATACTAAAATAACATATGTGATCTTTGCAACCAAAGTTTCATTTCCATATATAAATTTAAAATATTTCCAAATCACTCTGTGATTCTCGCCTTCTCAATATGCTTGCTGGTGACAAAATGGATGCATAATCACATGTAGGGAAGAAAATTGATGGTGCCTGGCTATCAAAAGATATAGCATCTCGGATCTTAAAGGTTTGAAGATTGTGTTCGCTCCGGCAGCACATATACTAAAAGGTTTGAAGATAAATAAGCGACCATCTAGCTGAGAAGCAACAAAGCCCAGATGGAGGAAGCACACAGCCTGTGTAATCATGAGGTGTCAATGGGATCAGGTAGCAGGCATCAAAGAACCAGAGCGAAAAATCATATCTAAGTGAATGAGGGGAATACAAGTTGAAGACCCAAGCCCATCCAAAGCTCATTGGACACCCTCTTACAGAAGGGTCACTTGGAGGAGTGGAGCCTGTCAGGGTGCAGTACAGCACCAATGAAATACAACTTTCCTCTAGTTCTTTAATGTTTCATCCCTCCACCATCATTACTTCAATTCTATCTTCCAAATCTGACTAGACCAGGGCATGTACACTGCTACAGATAAGAGCCTGAAACACAGCAAATCCAGAACAGACAAACCTCTCAGGACCAATAATGAGAAGAGAGATACCAGAAGGTAAGGGGAAAGTGGGGAGGGGGAAGGAAAGGGTACCAATTACAACAGAGAAGTAGGTGAAGGGAGACACCTTTTGGAATAAGACACTGGGAAAAATTATAAATCATCAACAGTTCATGAGGGAGGGAGGGTGAAAATAAGGAGCTCAAGTAGAGAGAAAATGATGATAACAACATATGCACAAATGTGTTTGACACAATGGATGTACATATGTATTGTGATAAGAGTTGTAAGTGCCCCCAATGAAATTATTAAAAAATTTAAAATACTTAAAAATTATTAAATATTTTCTAAATAAATAGATTTAGATAGGTTTTTTTTCATAAATGTTTCTCTTTAGCCAAGAGAAAGAATTCATAATTATTTCTTTAGGGAATATAAAGCTCAATTTACCGAGAAGAACAAAACGGATGGTTCAATAATTATATCAGAAGTCAATACTCAATCTGGATCTTCCAAACTCTGTTATGTAAATGTCAGTGGAACCTCCCACACCTAGGCCATCAAAGTTGCAGTCTACTTATAAGATAGATAAGAAAGAAAAATTGGGCTAATAATTTCTTTTCTAAAAATTAATTCCAAACTAGTTGCAAAAAATTAGAGATTAATGATATCCCAAATGTCTAACTTTTCTAAGATAATACACTGTTCCATTTTCCCTAATGTTGACCATCATTTCTCTCCCTAATTTATATTCCCTCACATTCTCAAATTCTGCAATTTCCTACGATATCTCACAGAACTCATGCAATTATAGGGAAATGGCTCATCTGGTTGTAGGTACGATGTAACCCCTATCCCCAAATGAGGTGACTTTTTGGAAGACGCTTCTCATTTACAAAGGTGGGGAAGCTGTTGAAATAAAAACAAATCATAAACGAGCACTGGGGAACTAAATGAAGAGTCCAAAGCCAGAGTACCTGAATATACTAAAGTCAAAATGGGTCTTCTTCCTTTTCTTTACATTCACTCAGGAAATAGAAAGCACAGACAGGAATGTTTTTTACGGATGTGTGGCTTTTTCTTGCAGCAGACCCTATCCCAAAGGAAGCAAGGGTTATTGAGTAGGATCACAGTCTCTACTAAAGTGGAAATAGAATTCCCCTCTAATTCTGTCCATTGGCATAACAGAGAATTCCATCCACAATGGGATTGCAACCAGAGGCTTGGAGGGCAGAGTTTCTGTTACATTTCTTAATATAGATAAGTGATATTAAGTAATTGACTACATCTCAAAAATACAGTTCTGAAAATAAAGAGAGCAAAGAAGAATTTTATTTTCTATACTCCAATGGTCACCATGAGTCAGAATTGACTCTCTGGCCATGATTTTGGTTTTGTTAATCTAAGTTCCTGCCCAAGTAATAGCTACAAAGAATGTATTTTATGGCCACTTCCAGACAAACTCTCCCCAAATCCATTTGTCCATATTGGGGTCCCTGGGGATCCCCCTACAGAAGGCAACTGAGAGGCAGTTTCTATAACTTTCTTGTACAGAATGGTCTACTTGGTGAGAGTTTTTGAATGACACACTCACTAATTAAACAAACAAAATTACAGCAGTAAAAGTAGTGGTGGTAATGGTGGGAAGAACAAGGGGCTGAGAAACACTAAATAGGTTTCTCTGTGTCAATAAAATTTTGTCCCTTGAAGAAGGAAGACAGAAGGTTCACAAAAAAGGGAGTTCAGCAGGATAAAAGGTATGGCTTTGATAATCCTGCAGCTCATCAAAATGTGTCTGTCCTCCCACTTACACCCCAGCAGCACTGCCTTGCCCAACTAAAGATCCTGGGAGAGCCAGAATGAGCCACATGTGTTGCCCCCTACAAAAGAATCCTATATTTAACACAGCACATAAATGCAACACCTCGAACAGTTTTGAGAGAAGTTATGTTTATTATGTAGGCTTATGAAATAAAAAGTACAAACTTTCTCATCCTAGAAAAATATGCAAAAAAAAATGTACAGCCCAAATAAGGAAGTTGTGCATAATGTAACACCAGGCAAGAATTTTAATCAGTGGATTGGCAGGGCTAGCTGCAACACTTCAGCTCTGTCACGGCATGTCGGAGCTCAGTTCATTTCAATATCACACACTGGGATTGGCGAGAACATTTAGGAGACCTTGGGTTTGGGGCTGCGGTGCTGACTTGCCACGTGGGTGAACTGGGAAGGGAACACTTTTGATATGATAACAATAATAGCAGCTTCAATCTCAGGGAACAGATAGACACGCTGTTATTGCAGAGCAAGGCAACACAGATTTACATGATGATAAGACGTCTCAGCCGCGTTACTTCAATCAGGTATCAGTTTGACTCAGGTTTGCCATTGGGAGAGCAATTCCATTCCTTGTCAGTTTTGAGGCAGAAAGGTTACTGTTTTCCCAATTGGAAAACAACAGACCTATCCAGTAGCCTTCAATTCCAGAGCTGCCTGACAGCAGTTTAAACAAGTTGAAAGTCAGGTCACATAATGCAGACCCTAAACTGACCATCAAAGGAAGAGTTATAATGCGATGAAAAGCTCCAGGGAACCTATTATATCCAGCATCTCTGTCAGGGGGAAACAAGAGCAATTCTGCCTCTACACTTAACAATTTTGAAAGGAAACATTTGCTCCGTTTGCTAGCTGCACAACACGTTGGTAATTAGGACCCTTTTTTCCACATAAAATCCCTGCCATTGAAATACTAAGAAACAAGACTCAATAAGACAAATCGCCACGTCCTACATTATACCGCTGTATCATCTACATGGAGTCCAGAGACTTATCTAGAGAGAACAGCACCTAGATCAAGCCCTAAAATTGCAACCCTAAAATTGCAGCCACACACCTGACATTCATCTTTTAGAGAACTTGACCTTCCTAGCAGCTACAAAAAGCCACCAAGAGAAGTTCAAAAATTCAAAACGAATTTTCTTGGCTTTCACTGATGAAAATTGGTCTCTGGCTTACTCAGAGTAATTGTTTTCTCTTTCTACACACGGCAGAGTGTAGATCAAACAGTATACTTTAACCCCGAGAGGCTCCCACATATGTAAGTATTAATTTTGCCTTGCTGAATGATGTCTCACAGCTGGTGCTGGAAGGAGCGAGGGTTAACAGAAATGTGGTACCCCTTCACATGGACCCCGGGGGTCTGCCACGCTCGCTACCTCTGAGACACTTCTGATGGAATCGCTTCTTTTTAATGACTATTTTTAAGTTTTCAAAGAAATTGAAGTCTGGAAACATAGATGTAGCTAAAAAATGTCTGAAATGAGTTATTATTATAGAAGGTACATGAGAGAGGGAGAGAAAAAAAATCACTCTCTCGTCTTATACCAAAATCAAAGGTGAAGAAACATGGAAATCTCCTGACTCTTCATAAACTTCCATTCTAAGAAAGTTTTCTGAAATTAATTCTGAAGTATGGCTAACTTACGGAATATACTTATGTTTATGTGATAGTATTTCCTTGCTAGCTCAGTTATATACACCATAAAAATCGGAAGAAAGTTAATTTATTTGGGTTTATATCCAGAAAATATTATGAGTACAACTTGGGACACCACATGAATCATGTCAGTATAAAATTGGTTCCTGAATTTCTTTTTTAAAATCATTTTATTGCGGGCTCATAGCTCTTTTCACAATATATGCATACACCCATTGTGTCAAACACATTTGTACACTTGTTGCCATCATCGTTTTCAAAACACTTTCTTTCTACTTGAGCCTTTGATATTGGTTCTTCATTTTTCTCCCTTCCCTCCTCCACCCTCTCTCCCTTATGAACCCTTGTAGTTCCTGAATTTCAATGGTATTATCAGAAGCAGAGATCCTAGCAGACTCAAGAATCTATGTTCATAGACTGCTTTAAGTTTTGTCTTGTAAAAAAAGTAGTCTGGGTTTTTAAGAAAGAAGAGTATATCTCCATTGAAATAGGGAATATTAATCATTAGCACAATTGTGCTCACATTCTAATCACAACCTTGATAGTTTCTAATGAAAATGAATACTAGAACTGATGCAAGAAAAAAAATTGCTAGCCATGAGTTCAAAAGAAAACCAAAACCAGGTTTTCCAAATTCACTGTGGAATGTATAATTCTTCAAAATACCAAAAGAATGTAAGCACAAATGTTTGAAATGTGGAGTGTCCTAGAGTTTCATAGAGAAACTGACCAGGCCTATTGGATCTGGTGCAAAACAAATTCAAGGGATAGCTTTGTGTATGAGAATTTTCCCAAAAAGATAACTTAAAGTGATAAAATGTTATTCACCTAATTTAGAAGCATAAAAATGTTTCAGTATGATTGAAATTAGTTAACAATAGATTGGTAAGAGGAAAATATGACTTCAGCAACATAAAATTAGCAAGCCTAATACTTATTGAACTTAGGCATTTTCAATTAAGTAGTAGTCAAAAATAATGCTAATTTGTAATAGTCACACATTTGTGCATATATGTCTTTATTGGAAAGAAGCTGTTTAAAACTGAAATTCATAGTGTCAGGCTTAGCATCCTTTTAAAATTATTTTATAATTCTTTGAAAACTTTTCCACAACCCTTCCTTTCATTCAGACTGCAGTTTATATATTTTAATGCATATATTTAAGGCACTTTTGAAGTATTAACTGCTCTTTCTCTATAACTTTTCAATTATTTACATATCCCCACTAAGATAAGTGAGGTGTCTTTCAATATGCTTCCATTATATTACCCAGGCACTTTTTTATTTAACAGTCTCTGATGTTTAGCAAGTGTCAGGTGTTACTAAGCACAGTGGGCATAAAGAAGACAGAGTCTTAACAAAATGGCAACATAGTGATAATGGAATAATTAAGGCACATAACATAGTTATTTGCCCTTATGTCAAAAAGATGTGTCTGTGCTTCTCCATTCCATCCCAGCCAGGAAAAAAAAAATGTGTCTAGTTCAAAAGCCTGAGGCTAAGGAAGTTATCTTAAGTATATCAACAGTCATTCCTTACTATTCTGACTTCAGGCAGGATTTGTAGAAACAAACACAGGTTCCAGTCAAATATGAGGCTGAATTCCTGCCCACCATTACTATTTTTTGTGCTAAGCAAGTTGTTTATTTTTTTTTAGTGTCTCCTCACTTATAAAAGTCAGTGCAAGGAGTACTTGTTATGAATAGTCTGTGTCAAGTATACATAGTACATAAGACTTGGTAGATGCTCATTAAATGTTTGCTTCTTGTAATTACCACTAACTCTGTCATTTTATATAATAGGAGCAGTGCTCTTAAATAGTGCTGGTTCAAAGGAGAATCTCAGAAGCCAAGCACTAGCCTCCTGTCAAGACAAATAATGTCTCTTTCCTTTACAGTAGCAAGGAAAATCTCAACCCCAATTATACATTGATAATTTGGGAAAGTTTCATAGTAAGCCTTCCAATGTTATCATGTGCCCAATGAAAAGGAAAGAAAATGATGGCTATTACACAAATAAAACGGATTTTCTCTTTCACCAAGAATGCCATGTTCCTTATGCAGTCTGCTAAAAACTTGCCATGTGAAATTATTTCACATTCTTTCCAACCCACTCAAAGCACAGAAGGGCTTACAGAAACACAGGTCTTGTAAATATGCCTGAATGTCAAGGTTTTGGCTGTACCAGTAGAACTAGGAAGGACTCCAGTTGCATATTTCAGAGCTCTTCTCATTTATGAGCCAGAACTCTGGTATTTGACACAGATGTGAGAAAATACAATGCTTTCTTTTTCACCCATTGAAGATTTTGTGAAACCAACAGTCATCTAATTTTCATCCTTAGTAATGGACAAGAGAATTTAGAAATCCAAAAATATCTTCACTAGTAGAATAGTAAAAATAAAATTATGTGCACAAGAATAGACCTTAGATT